>JAQZBX010033474.1:0-25381 GCA_029593785.1 Cabassous unicinctus | reverse complement strand
CTCTGTGCTTCCCCAACGCACCCAGTACCATCTGCTTACAATCCAGGGTTGGGTTAGGTGAGTTGTAGCTGATCCAGTGGGGCAGGATGAAGTCATTTGGGGTCTCAGGTTCCTTTTGTCCTATTGGTCACCATGTCCACATCCCAGCTTGTGTGAAGGGGGAGTGAGAGAGGAAGTGGCAGGCAGGCATTTTTATAGTAGGAAGGGATGAGGAAGTTGCACACATAATGTTCTCTCACAAGCATTAATGATAACCTTGTCAGAGGGCCACTCCTGGCTTCAAAAGCAGAAACTATGGTCTCTACCTGGGCAGCCATGTGCCCTGCTACAACTCAGGCTGGGGGCAGGGGTGGGGGTTCTCTTACTGAAAGAAGGAAGGGGAAAATGAGACTGGTGGATAATTAGTGTTCTCTCCCATGAGGGCTTTTACTAAAGAAGAATGGCCAGAAATTCTTGGCTGTACAAGATTATTTTGCAGTCTTTTATTTTAACCAAACCCATACAACTGTTACCATGGGACAATTAAAAGGACATGGTAGTTATTGGAAAGAGGCTAAAATATACTTGTATACAATGCTCATAGCAGCATTATTCACAAGAGCCAAGAGGTGGAAGCAACACAAGTGTCCATCAACAGGTGAATGGGTAGACAAAACGTGATATAGCCACACAAAGGAATACTACTAAAAATTTAATGAAGTTCTGATACATGCAACAACATGGATGAGCCTTGAAGACATTTTGCTAAGTGAAAGAAGCCAGACACAGAAGGACAAATATTGTATGATTCTTCTTATGTGAAATATCTAGAATAAGCAAATTCATTGAGACAGAATGTAGATTAGAAGTTACCATGGGCTGAACAAGAAGGAGAATGGGAGGGGGGGTTATTGCTTAATGGGTAGAGAGTTTCTCTTTGAGCTGATGAAAAAGTTTTGGTAATGGTGGTGGCAATAGTAGCAAAACATTATTAATGTAATTTCTGCCACTGAATTGTATACTGTAAAATGGTTACAATGGTAAATTTTATGTTATATAGTATATATGTGACCTCAATAAAAATATATATAGCAAAAACCAGCAAAAAATGGACACGGTAGTAATGATATTATTACAATGGTCTCTATTTTTCCTGTAACTGTCCTTTAATGAAATATTTTTATTCAGGTGAACAATACATCATAAGAGCCAATTATTCTGTTTGGAAGCTATTTGAGAAGGAATCTCCTGTTTATTTACCATCTGCTAAGATATTGTGTCCTTGTTATGTACCAGATAGGGATTATTAAACACAGAAGAAACTGAGTCCAGAGAAGGGAAATTATTTACTCAAGGTCACCCAGCTCAGAAGTGGCAGAACCAGTATTTGAACCCAGGTCAAACCAGGTCTCTGACTTCAAAGACAGTGCACTTAAAATGATTTTTTTTAAAATTGTCAAAATTACCTTGCCGTGTCTCTGTCCCACCTCCATCTGATTAATCCTGCCCCCCTCCTCCCAGAAGCAACACCTTTCAACCCATTTAACTATTTATTCTCATATTTGATTCCATATTTCCAAATAATATTTATATTAACCTATCTCTTGATTAATCACATTTTTACCACTATTGCTTGACTTCCAATTATAGCAGATGAAGAATTTGTCCACTTGTATCTTCTCTTTCCCTTTCTTCCCAATGTAATTTACCTCAGTATATTAGACAATCTATATTCAGTATTTTCATTATTGTGACTATGTAAATATTGTTCACTGCTGAATCTGATAGTATACTGTGGTACAGTTTCCTTTCTTGTACAATTTTTTTCTGTTTGCCTGGCTTTCTTTGAACATCTGACCAGTTGTGCCTGACTCTTCAACAGCTCTGCAAGCCTCCAACCTATCAGATAATTCATTAGTTCAATATTTTTCTTTAAGTCATTCCACCTCCTACTTTTTAAGATTTCTGTACAACTGTTGATTATCCTGGTATTTCCCTTCACTCCCTTCCTGGGATATCCATTTGCCTTTCTCCTGTGCTAGTTCCCTTTTTCCTTGATTCTATATTTTGTTTTCCTGGAGAATATCCTTCAGTAACTTTCTCAGAAAAGGTATACAAGAGGTAAATTATTTGAGGTCTTGCATGCCAAAATTCTCTTAATTTTATCCTTGTACTTGATTAGTCATCTGTCTGGATATAGAATTCTAGGTTGAAATTCATTTTTCTAAGATTTTTACATCATTTCTCCATTTTTCTCTAGCTATTGTGAAGTCCGCTACCATATATTTCTTGATCCTTTTGTATGTAACTTGTTATTTTCTTTATGGATTTTTTTTTTTGGTATCTTTTCTTTATCTTTAGTGTTTTGAAATTTCAGAATGATGTTCCTTGGTATAATTATTTTTAATCATTGATTGTGTTGGGAACATTGGTGGCTTTTTAAATCTGGAGACTTATGTCCTGTGACTCTGTGAATTTTTTTGTGATAATTTCCACCTCACTTTTTATCTGCTTTAATTTTCAGGAACTTCTGTTACTTGGGTTTTTATGTTAGGCTTCCTAAATTGATTCTCTAATTTTTATTATCTTTTCTCAACTATTGTCATCTCTTTGACATTTTATTCTATTTTCAGAGGGGTATACACTTTATCTTCTGTCTATTGAAGCATTTGTTTATTTCAGTGATAATGAAACAACATTTTTTGGAGTAATTTTTTCTTCTTTAGTTTTTCAATTTTGTAGTATGCTTACATGTCTTGTGGAAATTATATCTTCTCTTATCTTTCAGAAGATACTAATTATAATTCTTCTAAGTCTTCTTCTGATTCCCTTCATTTTCTCTGATTCCTATGAGTTTCTTTATTCTCTTACATGTTTTGGTCTATGTTTTTCATGACAGAGGTGTTTTTCAAGTGTCTAGTGACACTTGGCTATCAGTTCATATTTAAATCAGAGGCACTAAACATCGACTGAAAGCTCTGTGATATAATTCACATACAATAAAATTCACCCATTTAAAGTGTATGACTCAGTTGCTTTTAGTATATCCACTGAGTTGTGCAGCCATCACCACTACCTAATTCCAAAAAATTTCATCACCCAAAGAAAAATTCTGTACCCCATTAGCAGTCACTTCCACTCCCCGCTCCCCCACCCCTAGCAACCACAAATCTATTTTCTGTCTCTATGGATTTGTCTATTCTGGATATTTCATATAAATGCAGTCACACAATATTTATCTTTTTTGCCTGGCTTCTTTCACTCAGCATAATGTTTACTAGGTCCATCCATGTTGTTGCAGGTATCAGAACTTCATTCCTTTTTATGGCTGAATAATATTCCACTGTATGGATAGACCACATTTTATTTATACATTCATCAGTTGATGGACTCTGTAATCATATTTTCAGATAATTCCCTTGTTTTCATTTCCTGTTCAACCCCTATCTTACGTGAAAGCTTAATGCCTCCTATTCCTGAGCCTTTCCAAGTTTCCGTAGAACAAATTAGGGGCTCTCCACCCAACCCTGCACACTCTTGAGTTTGATTTGCTTCCTTTCTGCTGGGTCATTTACATTTCTCTCTCTACTTCCTGTTTTTATATGTTGAGGTTAAGGGTTACAGATGTCTCCTGATTTCATTGAAGATGCAGTTCGCTTATCTATTTCTCCTTCTTGTCCTTGTGTGAGTTTTGAAAATAACAGGGGCAGGAACAGCTTTATTCTGCCATTGAAACTGAAATCCACCAGCGCACCCTTCATCAGGCTGTGCAGCTTCTTTAAAAATACAGAATGTGGATCAGATGGTAAGTGTTAAAAAGAGCGACTCATTTAATCAATTCATTCCACAATTGTTTATTGATCCGTGCATGGTACTAGGCCCTGGGCAGTCAGCAGAAAAGAGACACAGCCCCTGCCCTCAAGGTACTTACACAAGAGTGAGGCATCTAGATGGGTAAATAGTTGCAATGCAGTGGTAAGTAGTAAGATGGGTGAGTTCAGAGAATGAGTGACTTAGGTGGCAGCTCTCAACCCAGACTTGGAATAAAGCTTTAACTTTTCAGAACACGTTCACACATCCAAAAGAATCCCGTTAAGTTCAGAGACGAGAAGGCAGCCCTATATTTCCTGTATTTTGTCCCTCCTGCCATCCAATAACATCTTTCTTTGGCGTGTGGAGGGCTCCCGGAGACTTCCCGGGTCCCTGCAGCCTCTGGTAGGTAAAAGATACTCAAAATGCGACGACTCTGCTACTGGGAGAAGTTGGCCCAGCGCCTGCTACTCGCTGAATGCGGGGGGGTGGGGGTGGGAGTGGGGTCGATGTGTGAATGAGGAACGCTGGGTAGAAGGCCAGGGGGCGGGGCTTGGCTTCCAGGCAGCCCTGCCCCACGTGGCACATGGTATGTGGACAGAAATGCGCTTTGATCCCGGCCGTATTGAACTGCTTTATTCTCAGTGCCTGGGTGTGATAGAAGAGAACAGTGATTACTTCCTGGGGAAGGCCCAGGACAGAAGCCCCTAAAAAAACAGGACACAGGCCTCACCTCAGGAAATCTTTAGTCATTAGTAAGAATGAGTAGGGGGATAGATGCTGAGACGTGAAAAAGTATTGTGAACGAAGATTTGTCCCTTCCTATAGTGCTCCAAATACAACTGCTCTTTTCATGTTTTAATTATGCTGAGACTCCCCTTTTCTCCTTATCCCGCACTCTGTCAACATAAGACAACAGAGGATCAGTTAAAAAATTTTTTTTTAATTAGAGAAGTTGTGAGCTTACAAAAGTCATGTATAACGTGCAGAATTCACCCCTCCACCAACACCTTGCATTGTTGTGGGACATTTGTTATAGATTATGAAAGAACATCATTAAAATATAACTACTAACTGGTCCATTGCTTATATTTGGTATATTTTTTCCATACACCCCCTATTACTAACACCATGTATTAGTATTATATATTTGTTATAGTTCATGAGAGAATGCTCTCATATTTGTACTGTTAACCACAGTCCACCATCCACCACATGGTTCACTGTGTCATACAGTCCCATGCCTTGTACAATCCATCCAAAGTGTACTCAGTGGCTCTCAGTTTCATCACAGAGTTGTGTGGTCATCGCCGTAGTAAATTTTTGAACGTTTTCCTTAGTACAAAAGAGAAAAATCCCATACCCCCCTATTATTGATCATTAGCATTTTTTATCATTAGCATTGATAAAATATCTTCAATATTGTTGTCAGCTATAGTCTATAAGTTACATGAATTATATTCTTCCCATGCATCATCATAGTCTTACCACCTTGTAATAGTGACGTACATTTGTTCTAGTTCATAGAAGAACATTCTTGTATTTGTATTATTAACCACAATCCTCATCTGCCTCTGAGTTCACTATGTTATTCAGTCTCTAGATTATTCTCTAGCTTTCTTTCAATTGACGTTTACATCTGTAGCAGTTTGGTTCCAAAAATAGTTATGGGATTATGTTGGTAAACTGGTCTGTCAGAAGTATTACTTTTAATTAATTGAATTATGATTAGGACTTTGTCTGGGCCATGTCATTTGGGCACTGGGGCGGGGACTCACAGAGAAAAGATATGGCAAAGGAAAGAGTTGGGAGTTTTGACCTGGAGCCTGGAAAGTGAACACACAGGAGAAGAACACAGAGGAATAGAGATGGCCCCTTAGACACGGCAGAAGCCCCGGGGAGAGAGACAGAGCTGTTTGCCTGACAGTTTATAGCTGGCCTTGTGGAGAGAGCACAGCAGCTGAGCCCGGAGAGAAACACAGCCCCAGGAAGAGAGGAACCCAAGAAGCCTGGCCCCTTGCAGATGTTGGCAGCCATCTTGCCCCAAGATGTGGCAATAGACTTTGGTGAGGGAAGAAACTTAAGCTTTATGGCTTGGTAACTGTGGACTTCTGCCCTAAGTAAATACCCTTTATAAAAGCCAACAGATTTCTGGTATTTTGTATCAGCACCCCTTTGGCTGACTAATACAACATCCCTAGACTACCCCTTTTAGACATCATCCCATTTATAAACCAGCTGTGTTAGTTATACTCACTGTAACGTGTTACCATCAACTCTATCTATTTCCACACTTTTACAGTCAACCTAATTAAAAATTCTACATGCATTGAACATCAGTACCCCTTCTCAGCCCTCATGCTATCTCCTAGTACCCTATACTCTAGGTTTTAACTCCATGTGTTTATTCTTCATATTTAGTTCATATTAGTGAGACCATACAATATTTGTCCTTTTGTATCTGGCTTATTTCATCCAGCATAATGTCCTCAAGGTTCATCCATGTTGTCATATGCATCCCAGTTTCATTTCTTCTTAAACAAGGGATCAATTTTGCATTAATATTAGCCTTGGTCAGGGAGTGGCGGGGCGTGTCCCGTACTGGGCTTCTGGAAGGATGCTGAGTGGTGAGAGGGACTGGAGGAAGCAAAAGGCCTGGGCTCCCGAGGCACCCAGGGCCGGTGGGCTCCTCCCCAGCTTGGAAGAACTGCCAAGTGCGAGAGGGGCTGGCTTCATTCTGTCTCCTTCCCAGCACAGAAATAGAACTGGGGGAGGATGCAAGTTGTGGGAGCCAGATTTAGCCAAATATATAGGAAGACATTTCTAATCACAAATATGAAAGAAAGAAAAAACTGCTGCATGGAACAAGGTTCACTCCTTTGCCATTTAAGCAGAGATAGGAAGTTGTTAGAGGGGTGTTGGGTCAAATCACCTTGATCTTTCCAAGGCTTCACTCATAATCTCCATAATAATTAAATGGTAGGTAATGTCTACTAGCTTGAACTATGTGTCACTTTACATATATTAGCTTATTTAATTTTTGCAAAAACCCACTGAGGTAGGTGTTACTATTATTCTTAGCCCATTTTACAGATGAGGAGCCTGAGGCTCAGAGGTTGCCGTGAAGTTTCCTTTCCCCCTCTAAGCGTTCTGGCAGAATGAAAGATATTATATTGTAGAGGTTGAGAGCTTGGGCTTCAGTGAGTTGCACTCTGGAATCTGTCACACTTTTCTGGGCATGTGCCCTTGGGGAAGTCCCTTCCTCTTTTTGAGCTCCAGTTTCCTCATCTGTGAAAAAGGCACAATAAGAGTGCTTCCCTTGTTAGTCCCCTCTATCTAACATCTTTCTTTCTTTATTTCTCTCTTTCTTTTTTTAAAGGAGGTACCGGAGATTGAACCCAGTACCTCATATATGGGAAGCAGGTACTCAGCCACTGAACTACATCTGCTCCCCAATGAGAGTTGGTTTATTCATTCATTCATTTGTTTGTTTTTAGGAGGTACCGGAGGTCAAACCCAGGACCTTGTACATGGGAAGCAGGTGCTCAACCACTGAGCTGCATCTGCTCCCCATAACATATTTCTGATAGATGTTAGCGAAAAGCCAACCCAACCCAACCCAAATGATGCTTCATGAAAAATCCTTTCTTTGTAACACATTTGCAGATTGGGAAACACTTTCCCTAGGGTGCTCAGCCCACAAAAACCCTCAGGAGATGGGGGTTGTCAATGGGCTGTGCCTTCTCACCTGTCCATGCTAAGAGGGAGGAACAGGTGAAAAGCAAAGGATGGAGACCAGGACCATCGAGCATCTTCTGGAGACACCCCCTTGCCCAACCACATGCTTTGCTTGAACCCCAGCAGCAAGTATCTCGAACCTGGTCATAGGAGTCAAGCATGTCACATTAAGAAGCAGTCAGGGGTCTCTTGGGAAGCTTTTTGCCTCTTGCTTGGTATTTAAGCCAAACCTGGATCCTGCCAACTGTGGGGCTTGCCCCCGTCTCCTCTGTTTGCCTCTCCCTGTGGTTCTGGTTGTGTGTGTGGTGGAAGGAACACAGACTTTGCATGGGACACACCTGGGTTCAAATCCTGCCTTGGATGCTAACAAGCCATGTGACTTTGGGCAACTGACTTAACCTCCTGCAGCCTCTACTTTTTCATCTATAAGAGGTTGAGAGTTAACACTTGACTACCTCACAAGGCTGTCGAGCACATGGAGTGCGATAATATACACTAAGTGCCCAGTGTAACATTTGGCACCAAAGCCATGGGAATTCACCATAAATGACAAATAATTGTCATGACACAAAGCCATCGATAATCCAAGGCCTGCTCAAATAGGGATTTTATTATGGGATGGTATCGCCTTCTATTTTCTTTCATCCACATCGCCTCCCATTGAAATTCTGCTTTTCTAGAGTGAAGAGAGCTATAACCTAATAACTGCATAGATCTTTATTTTCCAAGTTGTTGTAATAAATAGTAGAACAGAGCCTGTCACTTCCTGAGAGCTGAATATTTCCTTAGGCGTTCTCTGGAGACTGACCACACGTACTTGAACCCACAGGGGTGTATTTAACGTGGACATTCAAGATTGCAACATGCTGAGGGGGTCACGCCTGTATTATGACAGAAACTGCTTGTTTGCTACTGCATGACACTACCCCAATACCCATTCATGTTCCTAAATATTAAAAAAAAATAAGCAACTAAACAACACTATTGCAAATCAGCCTACGCAAAGAAAAACAACTCATGGTCCTGCCACTGTAGCAATTCAATTTTTATTTCTTTCTGTTCTTTCCTGTAAGAGTACATAATTTTTAGATGATTGCAATCAAAATATAGAATAAGCTTTTGCAGTCTCCCTTCCACCTGCATAATCTCTCCAAATTGCTAGTCTTCCTCATTATCTTTTCAAATGTTCATTCAAGGGGATGTCTTGTAATTCACTTAGCTATTGTTGTCATTTGCATTGCTTGTGATTTTTTATTATTCATAAATAAGACAAAAATAAGTCTGCTTATTGTCATCTCTTTAGATATTACATACATTTTGTCTGATATGTTACATATATTTTGTCTCCTTATATATTGTGCCTCCGTTTATATTTTCAGCCAGTACCACCTTTAGGGTTAGCAAGTTTCATGCCTTTCCTCCTTGCTGTGGGAAGTAGGAGGCCTAATCCTTGTCTCTAGAATTCCTTTTTCTTGTCTAGTGTCGCCTGGTTCTGTTCATCTGTGTTTAGCATTCGAGGCTGGGAGAATTGAGAAGAGTGGAGACTCCTGGGCAGGGTGAAATCCGAAGCTCAACGTTGCCTTCAAGTGAGAACATGCAGGAACTGCAGAATTGGGAGCCGGGTCTGAGCCCTGGACGGGGCGTGTGCTTTGGCTTCAGATGTAGGGTTGAGAAAGGAGGACACACCGATCTGGTTCAGAGATGGGATCCGGGTACTTAGATGAAAAACAGCAGGAAACTTTCTGCATTCAGTTTTTTTTTACCCCCCCCCCTTTTTTTTTCTTCTTATTGCATTCAGTTTTCATTCCATTCAGTTTTATGGTTGATTTCCTTTCTAGAAGCTGATGGTGATGGCAGTGAGTATGGACACAGTTAATTAAATGCTGACCTGATGCTAGTCAGGTCACCTTTGCTAGGTGGTTCAGGCACATCGATGCTAAATTTCACAAGAATGCCGGTATGCATGCTGTTTTACAAATGAGGCGAAGAGAAGGTCAGGTCATTTGCCCAAAGTCACCCAGCTGTCAAGTGCAGGAACCAGGTTCAAAGTCAAGTCTGTGGATTCTGCAAAAGCCCTGCCCTTTTTACTACACGAGGCTGATGTCCTGATGAAACTGTTAAGACAGAATTGGCCTGAGCCCAGGTTGGACTGGCAAATACCACAGGTCATCTCTGCTCTGGCTTCCAGAGCTCCCTGGCCTTGCGAGTCTCCCACATGCCCTTCTGGAAAGCTCCACCTTTTATATCAGCAGAACAGGGGGGCTTTGCAAGCCAGGGCTGTCTGGTACTGATCCCTGGACAGGACCAAACCCTCAACCCCCCATGGATACATCCTGGCTTCCCAAAGGCCCTCAGAAAATCAAATGGTGCCAGCCTCCCTGCTGCAGCCCAGGACGTCCTGGCTCTGTGCCGAGGCTGAGCCTGCCAGCCTGCCCGGGAGCTGGGCTTGACGCCTAAGAAGGCAGGGCCCTGCAGCAAGCCTCAACTGCCTTCCTCTTTCTCCTTTAAAAACAGTATTTATTATGTTAAAAAAAAAACACAAGAAAGTGTAACAGAGGAAAGCAAGCAAAAAAAATCTCCCCAGACCCAACTTCCAGATGACCCATGTTAATTAAAATAAAATTAATACATTCTCATGGCAAAATAAATAAGTAAATAAATAAAATCAGAGTACAGAAAGACAGAAGATGAGAAGTAAAAGGCCCTCCTCCAAAAGTAGCTCTGGGTTTCCTTCAAGAATTTTCTCTTGCTTATGCCAGCAGACACATAATCCATACAGTTACACGTATTTAAAAATGTATACAAATGGCGTCGCACTACGTACATGTCCAGGGTTGTGCCTTTCCTCATTTGAGGTACTTTGAAGATGTTTTCCGTCCCCTTCTCTGGGCTGTGCAGAATTGCATTGAATATGCCATGATTATTTTTGTCTTAATGGCAGGCACTCACATTTTGAGTTGTTCCAGTCATTTTTTTAAAAGCAGTCCTAGCCATGGTCCCCCCACCCCAGTGGAGGAATGCAGCTTGCAGTGAGGGGTGAGGCGGGGGCTTCTTGATGGTCTAGTGTGGGCAGACACCTGCAAATACTTTTCTGGGAGATGCTGCCCCCTTGTGGCCTGGCCAGGTGGAACCTCTTGGAACCCACTTAGAAACATCAGTTCATCAGCCGATTCTTGGTGTCACCAAGGAAGAAGAATCTTTGGTCCTCAATCCTCATGGTTGACCGATGCACGTGGCTGAGTCTGGGGTGCCCTCTGCCTTCCTTGGTGAGGCAGTGGTGGAAACTGGTTGGAATAAGGATGCTTGTTTTGGGGGATGTTGTGTTTTGGGGGATGTTTGTTTTGATCCGGTGCCCGTTGTGTGTCTTTTCTGGTTGCTAAAAAGCAGAAGCTGCCTTATGTTGTAATAGAAGACCTAATTGGAATTAGCTAAACCTGGCTGTATCACTTAGTTTCTGAGTCCATCCATCCATCCATCCATCCATCCATCCATCCATCCATCCATCCATCCCTCCTACCTTCCATCCTTCCATCCTTTCAATCACTCAGCATTATGTGTTGAGTGCCTACTAGTGCACCTTGAGTGCTAAGCTATGTGGACTTGGACAAGTTCCTTACTCTCTTTGAACCTCAGCTTGTAAATTGAACACAACATTTAAATCTTGCAGAATCGGGAAAATGAAATAATGTAGGTGAAACACCTGGTACATATAGATGCTCGGTAAATGGCATTTATTAGATCTGAAATTTAGAAGATGTCTAATCATCTGGAAGCTTACGTTTTAGTTAGGGAGACCTGAAGCAGCTGGAGAGAGTTTTAGCAAGCACAAGATGTTGTTAGACCAATGTGTGTGCATGTGTGTCTGTGCACGTGTATCTAAACTGTAGCCTTGTGGGTTGAAGCCGTGCAAAGTAAGGGAGGGGCTGGGGCAGGCTTCCAGGAGAAGGCTTCCAGGATTGCTAAAGAGAAGAAAGGATGTATCAGGAAGATGGGACAGCAGGAGCAAAAGTACATTTTTCCACAAAAGTGCTGTGCCATGGTTTTCCACCTGCCAAAAAACCATGCTGGACTCCGTCAACACAGCCTATTCCTTGGGTCAGTGAAGCAGCCTGCCTCTCCAGAGATAAAAAGTCAGCAACAGAGTTTTAGTTTCCTGGCTGCTAAGAGAAATATCATACAATGGATTGGCTTAACAACAGGAATTTACTGGCTCATGGTTTCAGAGGCAAGATGGCTGGCTTCCTCCTGGGGTTCATATCTTCTGGCTGGCTGGCAATCTTTGGGGTTCCTTGAATTTCTGTTACATGACAATGTGCCTAGTGGAATCTTCTACTTTCTCTGCAGGGGTCCTTTGACTCCCAGCTCTGGCTGCTCCCTGTGGCTCCTCTTTCTGTGTCCAATTGCCTTTACTTACAAGGACTTCAGCCCACTCAGCTTGGACCCCCCTTAACTAATAACATCACAAAGTTCTTATTTCCAAATAAGTTCACGCTCATAGGACCAGGGGTTGGGACTGAACATGCCTTTCGTGGGGGACATGATTCAGTCTCCAACAAACAGCCTTCCCTTACCACTCTAATCAGGCAGTTTTTAAGTTGATTCCTGAATTCACTCAGTGTAGTTACTCCACCAGTCCCCTGTGAACCCAGATAGAATTTGCTAGATTGCTTGCAGGCCAGCGTTCAAGGATTCTGATTCAACCAACTTCTTATGTGCCAAGAATTGTCCTGAATTCTTCACATAATCTGTGAGGTGGGATTCTTATACTTGTTTTTAGAGGAAGAAACTGAGGGTCAGAGAGCATCAGTGACTTGCCCAGGGCCACACTGATAGTAGGTATAGAGTCAGGATTCCAACCCAGGTCTCCTGACTCATTGGTTTTCCTTATATCTCCTCTGTCCTCTCTAGGTAAAAGTTATTTCCCTATAATTGGGTCTTCCACATTGTTGACCTGAGGTGCTGGCAACTCTCCCTCCCCATCAGGGAAGGCATAATTGGCCACGTCCATCCAGAGTGGTAGGATGGTACTCAGCTAAAAGGGGTTTCTTTTCCTTAAAGGGTTACTCTAAGTGCAAGCTCTGATTTGTCAGCCACAGAGCCTAAGTAACTACCCAATACTCTATGGTGATACGTCAATAATTTGGTGGGTGACAAAGATGTTTTTATTAGTTATAATGTGTTCCTTTGGTTTATTAATAAATAAATAAAAATGTTTAAAGAAAAATTTGAGTAAATAAAGTGAAAAAAACTCATAGTTCCACCATCCCAATGCAACCCTTTTCTCCTCTCCTAACAAGTTATCTCCAAAGAAATGGGCAGAGAGTATGGTGGTGGTGGTAAGCCTTGGTATGCAGCATATCGTCTGTGCTGAGAATCCATCTCCCTAGGAGAGGACGAGGAGGATGAGGGTGAGGGAAGCAGGGTATTAGGGACAGTTAGAGTGCTTGGAACCAGGTGGCTTCAGGGCTGGGGTTGAGAAGGAGAGAAAGGACTAGACAACGTGTCAAAGAAGGTGGAGGGAGGATGTCTTAGTTTCCCAGCTGCTAAACCAAATACCATGCAGTGGGTTGGCTTAAAATAAATGGAAATTTATCATCCCATGGTTTTGAGGCTAGGAGAAGTCCAGCATCAAGGCAGCAGCAAGACATTGCCTTCTCCCCAAAGACTGGGCATTCTGGGGCTGGCTGCCAGCGATCCTTGGTCCTTGGCTTTTCTGTTACATGGCAATGCATATGGCGGCCTCTCCTGGCGGCTCTGGGTTCTGTTGACTTCTGGCTTCCTCTCCTGACTTTCTCCTTGTGTGTCTGAATTTTATTCTGCTTATAAAGGACTCCAATAATAGGCTTAAGACCCATCCTGAATCAGTGGGACCAAGACTTAACTGAAGTAACATCTTCAAGAGATCCTATTAACAATGGGTCTTCACCCATTGGACCAAGACCAAAAATCTGTCCAAACTGGGCCACACAATTCAACCCATCTCAGAGGAGGAGTTCAGCTGCAAAGTGGGGAGGACAATGGTACTCTGGGGATGCTGATTTCAGGCAAGGAGGTGGATTTGATCCATTCTGGACAAGGGCACCTGGGAGGCAAAGTCGAACATCTATTTGATGCATCAGGGAAGGCGAAGGGAATGGGTTTTCTCAAGGTCTGGGAACAAAAGTGAGATGTTAGGAGGCTGGGGTCGTGCAGGCAGCTTCCCCGAAGTTAAGTTCATCGGGCGCACTCGTAACTTGCAGGAGGAGCGTGGATTTGTCCAGCCTTTTTGGGGGCAGTTTGACATCAGTTCAAACAAAACTTCTCCCAGCCCTTCTGAGTCAGCATTTCCACCTCTAAAAATTTGCCATCTAGAAACGCGGTCCCTCCCATCCCTGTGGTATTGTTGCCATCAGCAAAAAATGAGAAGCAACGTCTACCTACAGGGGACTGGTTTGAAAAATAAAAACATAATGAAGCTCTGTGCCACCATTACACAGTAGCATATGCTAACATGCAAAGATGTGCCAGTTATAGTAAGCGAAGAAGAGAGCTGCGAAGGTAATGAACACCACCGAATTGTATACTTGAAAGCAGTTAAAATGGCAAATTTTATGTCGTATAAATGTTACCACAATTAAAAAAATATATTTAAAAAACCATAGAATCGTATAACACAAAGAGTGAAACCTAATGTAAATGATAGATTTTAGTTAATAATATGATTCTAATAATATTGGTTCATCAATTGTAGCAGATGTACTATGCGAATGCAAAATGTTCATAATAGAGAAAACTGTGTGTGTGAGAGGGGAGTATATGGGAATGCTGTCCTTTCTGCTTGATTTTTCTGTAAACCTGCAACTGCTCTTAAAGAAAGAAAAGATAGCTGCAAGGTGCATCTGATTCCGGTTTCATAAAAACTTACCATGAATAATTGATGTTTTTAATGTATAGAAATAATTACTTAGTTGAAATATGCACCAAATTATTCATGAGAATGTGGGAGGTTGTTCACTTCCTAGTTTTTAATATTTCTCTGATTTTAAAATTTTATGTCATTCACAGGTGTTTGAGGTTGGTCTGCAACCTCAAGCTTTTAGTTTGCTAAAAGCTGCTGAAAGCACTATACCAGAAATGGGTTGGCTTTTACAAGGGCGATTTATTAGACTGCAAGCTTACAGTTCTGAGGCCGTGAACGTGTCCAAATCGAGGAATCATCAAGCGATGCTTTCTCCCCACAGACCAGCACATGGAGGCATCTGCTGCTCTTTCCCTTCTCTTCCAGGTTTTATTGCTTCAGCTTCTGGCTCCCTGTCTCTCAGGCTCTGCTGCTTTCAGCTCCTTGCTCTCGTGGCTTTCTCTCTCTGCTCCTGTAGCTTTTTCTGCATTTCTGTGAGTTTCTTTCTGTATTGATCCCGTTTATAAAGGACTCCAGAAATATAAGAGGATTAAGACCCACCCACAATGGGTTCACACCCACAGGTTCACACCCGAAGGACATGACTTTCTGAGGTCCATAAAAGCCTCAAACGACCACAGTAGTTAACTGGTCAGTGCAGGTGTGTATGTCCTGACATCATCAGGTGTGTGAGTAGAAAGGCAGGCTTGGGGTGGGGAGGGAGGGAGTGGCAGTGAGAGCGACAGTTGGCTGCACGGAGTTGGGTCCTTCCTGTCTACCTGTCCTGGCAGACCACGGGCTGAGAGCACCTGGGTGAGGAGGTGGCCCCGGCATCCTTGATTCCTTGATCATCCACCTACTTTGTTTACTGTGCCCTTTTCATCCAGTCCCCCCATAATCCTGTGGCACAGAAATCATCATCAGCTCTATTTTACAACTGAGAAAACGGAGACCCAGGAAGGTGAATGACTTGCCCAAGGTCACACAGCTGGTGGGAGAGCCCCATCTCCAGCTCAGGGCCTTGGGCTGCAGGCCATCTCTGTGTGTGGAAAGATGCCTGGGAGTGTGAAAGGGCTGGGGGTCAACTCCAACCACAGAGTTTGCCCCGTCAGAGTTGCAATGTGGCAGTTGGCAGAGGTGCTTCATTTGGTCTACGTGGTGTTTTTAAAATTAGTTGCCAACATTTAGAAACCAGATTTCATGTTAAGTTCAGATTTCTAGTATCTCTTGAAAAAAAAAAAGGGACTCCTTACTGCCCAAAAGGTTGGTAGCTGCCCCTTCTAGTCTGGTGTGCTATCTCCTGGGCACCACAGTCCCCACCCCTCCCTTTTGTCTCCCACCCCCAGCCAGCTTCACTCGTCAAGTGATGTATGAGACAGATATAGTAATTAAGAGCTGGGACTCTGGAGCCAGAAGGCCTGGGTTTAAATTTTACCTACTGGCTGTGTAACCACGGACAAGGCACTTAACCGTTTACTGCCTTAATTTCCAAACCCATGAAGTGGGAACGTAATAGTGCCTGCCTCTTAGCGCTGTTGGGAGGCTTAACCAGGCTAATCTGTAAAAAGTGCCTGGGACATTGAAAGCATGATACACATATTCTCTATTGTATTATATATTATTATTTTCCAGTTCTAGGCATTTGCATTTTTGCCTGTTGCTCTCCCCTTACAGTGACAAATGCTTTTCCTACCTGAACTACCAAACGCTGTTTCGCTCTGATCTGGTAGATAGAAGAGTTTTTGCAGAAAGGAATATGAACTTGGCTGAGATGACAGACGGAGCAAAGCATGCAGGGAAAGGGTCCCTGTGAGAACCTGGGCCTCCTCCCACTAACGCTGTGCCTTTGGGGGCTGCCACCCTGCCTGGGAACCTGCTCTGACCCCAGGAGCTGCTGGGCAGGTTGTCACTCAGCGTCCCCAACACCCCGGCCTGTCAGGCTGGGCCCGGGTCCTTCTGCTCCGCTCAGCACCAGACCCTACCAGACCCTGGAGCCGGCAGGCAGCTAAAACAAAGGCGTTTATCTTGCCCCGGGTCTCCTGCTGCTCAGCTGGGCTGCTCGGCCCTGCTCTGGACAGCATAAGAAGTCAGGTTCGGATGACAGAGGCAGAATTTAGAGCCCTTTGGGATGGCAGCTGGGATCGGAGCTGTCAGTCGGAGGCAAGTCAACACGCTCGTGCTTGCGGAGCCTCTGGTTTCCCGAGCCGCGAGACGGCAGGGGGATGATACTGTGCAGATCCCACCACCACGTGCTTTCTTCTATTTATAATTTCCCTTGATACTAGAGCCCATTCATTCCCTCTGCAGGTCACTAATTGCTCTGGAGCGGAGGGATGACAGCCCAATTATTAACTTCACAAAAATTAAAGTTGGGTTGTGTCAACAAAGTCCATTTGCTGTCACCCAGACGTGGTTCTTTGCCCTTCGTTGTGGCAAAGGGCAGGTAGAAAAATCCTGGCCTGGGTCCAGCTCAAGGAGACATTTATTTTCTGGCCCCAAATCATCTTTCGGAGGTTCTGCTCCGTGGAGACAGAATGCAGCTTCCCTTTTTGCCGTGAACCGTGGCCAGTGGTCACCGTTCACCTGACGGGAGGTGACCCGTCAGTCCTCAGAAAAATGGAATGTGGGAGTTAGAAGGGACTTAAGGCACAGTTCATTTGTGATTAAAATCCAGCAGCTGATGGCCCCAGTGGAGACCACAGCTAGGTTTCACTTGGCCAGTAGAGCGTTTAGAAAAAAACTTTAAAAAATGCAGGTAAAGTTCATCTATTAACATAAAACCAACTTTTTAAAGTGAACAATTCCATGGCATTTAATCCCTTCATAATGTTGTACAGCCATAACCTCTATTCATTCTAGAACATTTCTATCACCCCAAAAGGATCCCCCATGCATTAAGCAATGCCCCCCCACCCCATCCCCATACTCTTCTTCCCCAACCCCTGGAAACCACGACTCTACTTTCTGTCTCTATGGATTTACTTGCTCTGGACATTTCATCCAGATGCACTCAGACTGTCTGTGGCCTTTTGTGACTGCTTTCACCGAGCAGACAGTTTTCGAGATTCATCCATGTTGGGGCATTGGACCATTCATTCTCTCTCTCTCTCTTTTTTTTTTTTAAAGGAGGTACTGGGGATTGAACTCAGGACCTCTTATGTGGGAAGCAGGTGCTCAACCACTGAGCTACATCCACTCCTCAATGAGAGTTGGATTTTTCATTTGTTTGTTTTTGTTTTTAGGAGGTACCGGGGATTGAACCCGGGACATTGTACATGGGAAGCAGGCGCTCAACCACTGAGCTACCTCTACTCCCTTCATTCTCTTTTTATGGCTGAGTACTATTAAAAACCTTTTGGAATCTTTTTTTTTTTTTTTTCCATAACAGCTTTATTGAGTTATAATTCACCTACCATATAATTCAAGTGGGCAATTCAATCATTTTTAGTATCTTCACAAAGCTGTGCAAATATCACCACAATAGAATTAGCTTTTAATTGAAAAACCGGTAGACTTCACACAAGTGCCTTGAAAAATCAGAAGATCTGGCAGTACAGGATCCACATTATGCGTGAAACCATGCAGCTGAGCAGAGTTGAGGCTGCTTCCTCTAGTGGGAGGACTTGTAATTACAGGTTCCCGCACTCCCAGTCCTTCTGCACCAGCTAACATCACCCATTTCCTGACTGCCTGTCCCTCGGGGCATGTGAGTCTCAGATTGCCAGCGCTGCTATAAGGAATGCCACAGGTTGGCGGTTGGCTTCAACAACAGGAATTTATTGTTTCACAGTTTGGGGGACTGGAAGTTTAAAAATCAAGGTTTGGGCAGGTTGATGCTTTCTCTGAAGGCTGTAGGATTCTGTTGGTCTGACCGGCCATCCATCCCTCAGCCTCTGCCTCTGTCACATGGCTGTCTGTTTCCTCATTTGTCTCCTCCTGCTTCCTCCTGAGGACTGTGTCCAGTACTCCAGTCATATTGGGTTAAGATCCACCCTGATTCAGGTTGGCTTCACATTAACTAATCACATATTCAGAGATGCTGTGGACAAATGAGTTCACATCCATAGGATCCTGGGTGAAGACTGGAACATTTCTTTGTGGGAGATGTGATCCAGTTCATCACAGTGTGTGAGCCTGGGTTCCAGTCCAATGCCCTGAGACTGACCTGCTCAAGGTCATGTAGTGACAGGGCTGCCGGACAAACCCAGTGCTCCTGACTCCCCATCCAGTGCTCCCCCCACTAGAGCAGGGCTCTTTCCACAGGTGTTTAAGCTGATTGTTAGAATTTCTCTTTTTTTTGACAGCCTTTGCACTGTGTTATTCCATTAGCATGAAGCTGTGTGCTGGAAACCTCTGCAGTTTCTGTCTCCCATAATCCATTTTCACTTCCTCTGATAACTGTGCCTTAATTTTCCTTTGAGGAAATACCCCAAGTAATCATGTGGTTTGGATGGGATGGTCTGTCCACCCAAGTTGAATGTGACTTCCCAAGCCTGACAATCAGGCTATTATTTCCTCAGAGTTTGGTTTATGGCTGAGGAACTTTTGTTGGAATTTTTGGGACTGAGAAGTGCTAAGGGTCCTGAGAAGGTGAGATGTGAGCTGAGGGCTGCTGGAGCCATCTTCCCACCATGTAGGAAGAGACTGTTTGAGATTTGAGCTAGTACAGAGGAAAGAAGAACTAAGAAATGGAGGAAGCAAAATTCTAATGACATAATTTGAGCAGCCTGATATAGCTGTGCCTGAAACCCTGACTTTGCAGTTTTCAGTTTTATAAGTCAATATATTCTACCTCCTCCCCCTTTTCCCAAAACTGGATTGAGTTGGATTTCTGACACTTGCATTCAAGTGCTCAGTCCTAAACAGATAAAACACTACTCAATCAAGAGACATTTATCAAGTATTCATTCATATCAGTGTTTCCCCATACATGATCTTATTTATCCCTTGCAGGAACACTGATAGGCAGGCAACTATAATTATTTCTAGCTTATAGAGGACAGGGTGGAGGTTCCCGAAGGATACCCAGCCTATGAGTGGATAAGCTGGATTTTCAACCTCAAGTTCAGGGCACTCTCCTATCCCACATTCCCCCACTTTTCCAAAAAGCATAAATGTGTCTTTTTTTTTCCCCTCCCATGAATTACTTCCATGGAAGATTTCCCGCACGAAGTATTCCCAAATTGTTGTGGAAAACTTGGAATGTATAAAAATGTATAAAAAACCTCACGACTAACAAGTAACCCTCCTTAACATCTTAATATCTTTTCTTTCAGAACTTTTAGTATAAATTTTTTTTTAAGATTTATTTATTTATTTATTTATCCCCGCCCCCTTGCTTGTGTTTGCTGTGTCCATTCGCTGTGTGTTTCTTCTGTGTCTGCTTATCTCCCCCTTGCTGTGAGGTCCTGCTGCATCAGCCCACCGCGCCGCGCGGGCCGGCCTGCCCTCACAAGGAGGCCCTGGGAAGCAAACCCGGGGCCTCCCATATGGTAAACGGGAGCTCTGTTGATTGAACCACACCCGCTTCCCTTTAGTATAATTTTGTAACCTACAAAAGTTTATGTAAAAAGAGTAAGAGATCACCCAGTTCTTCACATTCTGAATTTCATATTCATATTCCATATTCTGCATTTACCATTTGAAATGATATCATCAGAATGAGGACTGTTTCTAATGTGTTCTCCCCTGAGTTAGAAGAAAGAGGCAGCATGCTGAGGTTTGAGGACAAACTTGGAGCTGACCCTCGAATGTCCAGTTTAGAGCCATGTGTTGTGTCTGCTGCTGACAAGACCCCTTCCTCACCTGGCCCTTCCCCTCCACTGAAGTGGGGGCGTCCAGCAGCCTCAGGAAACCAGAGACCGCCTGGTAAGGAAGGGAAGGCTCCGGATCTATTTCCTGCGTGGTCAGGGGGGGCTGCAGTGGAGATAGTGTAAATGGGAGTCCCCTGGGAGTGGAGCAGGCTCTGCCAGAAGCTCTGGTTTTGCTGTTGGGGTGACATTCAGATAATCTCCAGACTCCTTAGGCTTTGAAGCTTCCTCTCTTAGATCACTTGCTCAAAATCACGCTGTGCTCTCCCTGACCACCAGGTGGCGCTATGGAATAGGAAATGAATCCTTTGCACAGTTTATGAAAGGGGGACATTTATAGAAAGAGAGCCAAGGTGAGAGCTTCAGAGAAAAGAAAGAAACAAGCTGAAAATATACAGCTTCTAGGGCGGGTGCACCACGCAAGGTGTGGAGGGAGAGCAGGAGGCCGGGGAGAAGTAGAAACACTGGGGAAGAAAGAGGGAACGTCAGTTCGTACGGTGTCATTGAAAGCTTCATACGAGAGCAAGGGTGATGCAGTGGCAATTCCTGTGGGTTTTGGGGTCACACAGACCTAGGACACTTACTAGCTGGGTGATCATTTCTGAGCCTCATTTTCCTGTCTGTATGATGGGCCGGCCTTGGGCTGATGTCAGGGTAGGTCCAGGGCTTTTGTGCCTCTAGGAGGCTGTCTTTGGGCTGCAGGACAGGTGAGCAAAGGAGAACGGGGGGGCTTTTGCCCGAAAGGCCTTGTTGGGCAGGTACGGTTCACTCCAGGCCTATCGGCTCTTCTGGTTCTCAGTGTGCTTGGCACAGCCTTGGGGTTAGGACCGGGTCATCTTTGTACAGCCCCACGCTCAGTACCTTGTACGTTGAAAGTGCCCAGACATTTTTTTGTTGTTGTATTGACTTAGCTGAGTGAATGTGTAGAACGTGATCAAGGGTTTCAAATTGCAAGAGAGATAGTAAATACTAGGATATTTACTAAGAGGGCCAGAAAGATTTCTGGGAGCAGGCAGGGCTTGAGCAGGGCCTCAGGAAGCAGGTGGGAATTGAGTAGGGAGATTGGAATTCGGCGTTTTGGGTGCAGGGCACAGAATGAGCACGAGCCTGGAGGTGGCAATGAAAGTGGCTTGGGTAGGGGGCCTGCTTTATTGGTGTTGGGAGAAGAGTAAGAGGTCAGAGCAGGCTAGGGAGGGAGGGGGCAGTTCTGTGAGCACAGCCAGTGCACTTGGACTTGCCTTGGCAGGTGCAGTCTGCTGTGCAGTCAGGTCCACATTGGCTGTCCCCGGGGCAGTGGTAGAGGCACAAGCCCATCCATCTTAGTCCCAGACCTTCCCGCCCTATTCAACTGCAGAGGCTCAGGGCCTGGAGGAGCTGTCTGTCTGTCCAAGCACCCGCCAGGTCCAAAGGATGTCAGTATGGGCAGTGGGCAGAGGCCCAGGTCTGAAGGACGTTTGTCTGGGCAGTGGCGCAGGTTGTCCCACGGCCTCTCGAGGTTCCTGGCCTCCTGGTTCTCTGAGGCCTCGTCTGTGAGGAGATGAGGAGCTGCTAGGACTGGTGGCTGGTGTGAAAGATTCAGAGGGACTGTTCTAGACCATACTTTCTGTCCACTCCTTCCCTGGATGATCCCAGTGAAATGGGATGGCTCCGACTGCCTGCCTCCTCAAAGGTCTGGGGCAAGGAGCCAAGAAACCAGGCAGGGGCTACTGCACCAGGTGAATCCTGGGTCTGTGCAAAACTCTGTGGCTAGGAATGACCCAGGGAGTATTGTGTGCTTGACAACAAGCAGCAGCCAGACCCCAGTGCAGAGATGCTAATTCAGGGGGCTGGGGACTGTGTTGAATAAGGACCCCCGTGTTTCTGATGCAAGTGGACACTGGGCTGTACTTGGAGCAAGACACTGGACTGTATCCGTGTGATTGGTAAAGATAGTTTGCTTCACTCCTGACTTAGCATGGATCTTCCCGAAAAGGGGAAATGACATTTATTGGGCATCCATTTTGTGCTAGAAACACAGGCATTATCTCACTGATCCTTTTCACAGCCTTGTGAGTTAGCTATTATGCTCACTATTTTATGGCTGAAATGGGGTTCAGAGAGGTTAAGTGACTTGCTTAAAGTCACACAGCTAGTAAGTGGTAGAGGCAGAATTCTATCCCAAGCCCGCTGTTCCAAAGCCTTCCTTTATTGTTGCAATAATGATGATTTTGATAACAATGATGATATAATGACAATGATTTTTTAATGATTTGTTTTTGTAATAAGAGCTTTATTGAGATATAAGTCACATACTGTATAATGTCATGTATATTTAAAGTATACAATTCTGTGACAATTTATATTTGTGTAGTTTTTTTTAAAAAGTGCTTCCTCATCTAGGTATTTTAGTAACAATACTAATTGACATTTACCTAGCTCTCTAAAATGTACAAAATGCTTTTGCTCACCCTCTTTCAACTATTTTTAATCCTGTGACACTGTGTGAGTAAATGCGGCAGTTTAAAAAGAAATCATCTGGGAGCAGATGTAGCTTCAGTGGCTGAGCACCTGCTTCCCAAGTACGAGGTCCAGGTTCGATTCCCAGTACCTCCTAAAGACAAAACAATCAACAAACAAATGAAAAAAAACCAACTTGGGGGAGCTGGTATAGCTCAGTGGTTGAGCACCAGCTTCCCACATATGAGGTCCAGGGTTCAATTCTTGGGTACATTAAAAAAAAAAAAAAATCATCATTCTCATTTTACAGATAAGGAAACAGAGGCACAGAGAGGTTGGGGCTTGTCTGTGAGTCAACTGAATAGTTAGTGCAAGTAATGGAAAATCCCATCAACAGTGCTTATGCAATAAAAACATTTAATTATCTCATGAACAAGGAATCTGATAAAGGGTTCTGCTCAGCAGCTCCATAATGGCCCCAGGGACCAAGACCTTTTCTTTCTTTCCACCCAGCCATCTTCAGTTGTTGGCATTTTGGCCTTATGTATCTTGCTTATAGTCACAAGATGGCTGCTGCTGCTCCAGGCATTGCATCCTCACACAGACCTGGAAGGATGACAAAGAGGTCATTTTCTCACCGGGCTCTTTCTTCAGTCAGGAACCTCAGAAAATCTTGGCAGACTTTTCACATCTCATTGGCCAGAACTGGCTCAGATGCCTGGTCCTAGAAATATCACTGGCAAAGAAGAACAGGATGACCGAGATTGGCTTAGACTAAGCATGATTTATCCCCTGGGTCTGGGAGAGTCTGCCTTTACCCATCAAGACGCCTGAACAATATCCATTTTTTTTTAGTGAGGAAGAAGGGGCAGACAGGTGGGAATGGATGCAGGGACATGGTTATTGAAAAGGAGACTGTCAGACTGTGCCTCAGTTGTGCTGGGTGAGGGTCTAGCAGGGCCTGATGGGGGAGATAGCCCAGTGGGTGTTTGTCTGTGATGTTTTCATTTTTTTTATTATTCATTTGCTGGTTTATTTGTAAAAATTTTTGTATTTTTTTTTTGTATTATTTTTGTCTACCATTGGGCTGCCCCACACATTTATTTGGGGAGAGAGCAGGTCTGGAGTCCTGTGTTTCAGAGTCTGTTTGTCCTTCCCTGGGCTTTGCTACTTCCCAGGGTGTTTTCCTGGTGCTCGCTTGACACTCTTGACACTCTTTTGTCTGGGTGTCAAGGCCGCCAAGACAGAGAGAAGGACTTGGAGGAGAGACAAGAAATCAGAAAAGAAGTTAAAGGAGAGATGAAATGGAATTTTAGGTGGTGAATCTGTGGATTTTGCAGCCATTGGCAGATCTCTCTTCATCCTGTAAGCATAATAATCTTAACACGAACAACAGGAATAATAATAACTGCCCTTGATGGAGTGATTTTTATGTGCCATTCACCGAGAGATCATTTCATCCTCCCAAAAATTCTTAGAAATTACTGTTCTCTCCATTTTACAGATGGCAAAACTGAGGCCGATGTGCCCACATTTCCATAGCTAATAAGAGGCGGAGCCAGGATGTGGACCCAGGCAGCGTGACTCTAAAATGCATGTGCTGAGCCACACTGTGCTTCTGCCTGCCAGCAAGCTTGTGCTGCTGCTGCAGCTAGGGTAGGGAACTCCTTCCCGGAAAAGGCCAGCAATGTGCTGAACCTCTGCTGCTGAGGGTGAAGAGCTGCAGGCTTCCCACCCTCTCCCTGATGGCTTCCTCATCTGTTTGCTCGTTGTTGTTGCTCGTTGTCTGTTTTTCTTTAGGAGGCACCAGGAACCGAATCCGGGACCTCCCATGTGGGAGGCAGGCGCTCAACTGCTTGAGCCACATCTGCACCCCTGCAGGCCTTTTTTTTTTTTAAAAAAAAGATTATTTATTTATTTACCCTCCCCCGCTTGTTTTTGCACTTGCTGTCTGCTCTCTGTGTCCATTCGCTGTGTGTTCTTCTGTGTCTGCTTGTCTTCTCTTTAGGCAGCACCGGGAACCGATCCTGGGACCTTCCAGAGTGGGAGAAAGGCGCTCAATCTCTTGTACCACCTCAGCTCCCTGGTCTGCTATGTCTTTTATTGTCTCTCCTCTGTGTCTCTTTTTGTTGCATCACCTTGCTGTGCCAGTTCTCTGCTTGAGCCAGCACTCCTGCGTGGGCCAGCATTTTGCGTGAGCCAGTTCTCCACTCAGGCCAGCTCGCCATGTGGGCCAGCTTGCCTTCACCAGGAGGCCCCAGGAATCGAACCCTGGACCTCCCATATGGTAGATGGGAGCCCAGTCACTTGAGCCATATCTGCTTCCCCTGCAGGCCTTTTTATAAGTTGCTCCTGGGATTGTGGGGGAAACATAGAATGGGAAGTTAGTGCTTAGTGGGTACAGGGTTTCTGTTTGGGATTATGGGAAAATAGATGGTGGTGATGATAGTACAACATGGTGGATGGAACTAAGGCCACTGAATTGTACACTTAAAAATGGTTAAAAAGGGGAGCAGATGTAGCTCAGGTGGTTGAGCGCCTGCTTCCCACGTACGAGGTCCTGGGTTTGATCCCCGGTACCTCCTAAAAAGAAATCTTAAAAGAATGAATTTCATGTTAGATATACTTTAGCATAAAATGACAAAAAAAAAGTTGTCCCTGAGCCCCCAAGCTAGACATTCTTGCTGTGGGGACCCCATGGTTGGAGGGCAAGTTAGGAGAGGAGCCCCCT
>JAQZBX010033473.1:0-18939 GCA_029593785.1 Cabassous unicinctus | reverse complement strand
GTTTTGCAGTTTGGCTTGAGGAAAGCCCTTGGCCCCTCTGGTCTGCATTTCTGTGGGGAATCAGTAATAACTTGTCTGGCCCTAAGGCTCAGAGGTACAGGGCAGGCTTCAAACTCCCACCAAGCAGGAGAAAGAACTTCCCATTAGCAGAGATTTCCTCAGGGACATTAAAATTCTCCTGGGCCTTTCCAGGCTGGAGCCTCAGGATGGCTGTTTCTAGACTGAATGTCATGAGTGGGTCCCTGGTGCCTACAGAAAGTCCAAAGTCCTTGGCATCCTTAGCTTGGCATTAGAGGCTCTCTCATATTAGGACATCCTCCCTGTCTAGCCTCACCCCCAACTATCCCCCTGTGCTGTATACAGCCTTAGGAGTCGTCTCAGATTTCCCCAAATGCATCACTCACTGTTCATAGTTCTGAGTCCTTGCCTTTGCTGTTCCCTCTGGTGGGAATGTTTTTCCCTACACTCCTGGAATAATGGGCTTCTCGCAATAGGTCTTCACTCTCTCACCACCTTAGCCTTTCCCAAGTTCCCAGTCTCAAGCAGGGGACCCCGTTATTGCCTCTAAGAGCATCCTGTTCTTTCCCTCCTTAACTTTATTTATTTATTTTTTTAGGAGGTACCGGGGATTGAACCCAAGACCTTGTACATGGGAAGCAGGTGCTCAACCACTGAGCTACATCTGGTCCCCAATGAGAGTTGGTTTTTTCAGGGATCAAACCCGAGACCTCATACATGGGAAGCAGATGCTCACTCACTTGAGCTACATCTGCTCCCCTCTTACAGCATCTTGAAAGTAAGAAATGTGTCTCTCTACTAGACTATAAGCTCTATGAAGGAGGGACTATGTCTGTTTTCTGCATCTCCCTATGCTCAGCACTTACCAAGCTGCCTTGCCCATAGTAAGAGCTTCATAAATATTTATGGGAAAGAAAAAAGGATGAATGATTGATGAGCAAAAACACTGAAAATAGTCTATGTGTCTGCCACCAGTAGGGAACTGGTCTAATAAATGATGGTAGAGCCAGACAGTGGAATTCTAGGAAAGCATTAACAAAACTGACATATACCGACAGGCAAAGGTGTCCCTGATACCTTGAAAAGTCAAGAGAGAGAGCTGCATGCAGCCCAGTACCTCACTGAACTTGAAAAAAATTGAGCCGGGTGCTCTGAAGCAGAGCCAGATGCTCCTTTCTCAGCATCCAGTCCCAAGACCTTGAGTGTGAGCAGGCAGCCAGGACAGATGGCAGCGGCTCCTCTGGGTAGTTTGTCTACTTGGTGCCGGTGGAAGCAGGAAGGACAGTGACGACAGCAGCACTGACACCAGGTAGCCTATCTCCACCTGTTGGGTGACATTGCTGCAGGTGGCTTTGGGCTATCAGCAGAGCCAAAACGTGACAGGAAGCCTGGCCTGAGTGCAAGGCTGGGCCCAGCCAGCACCCTTCTGGGTTCGGGGGGGCTCATCCTTGGCTGTGGGCAGCACACAGGACAGCTTCTCACTGCCCTTGGGATGCCTGGCTGTAGAGGAGGGTCGGATGCAACTTGGTATGCTCAAAAGGCCTCCCGCCTGCCTGGCCCCCTGCCCACTTGCCTGCTGTCTGTCCTACAGCAACTCCCAGTGAGACCTGAAATAGCAGAATGCAGCCCAACTGGGCCAGGGGAAAGGAAGTAAGGGCCGGAAAGGGCTCAGGGTCAGATGTCTGAGCTTCTATTCCCACGGGTGCCTCTGATTATGCTGGGCAGGAAACAGAAAACAGTGCAAACCGCAAACCTTCACCCTCATTTTAAGCAACCCATCTCTCTTAAGTAACCCTGGTCTCTCTTCTCCTGCCTGTCTCAGAATCTGTTAACCCATCTGGAAAATGAGGGGATGGTGCCGGGGTGGACCCTGCATTCTGGACTCACACAGTCTCCAGTGAGTCCAGATTCATAGCTATGAGCTGTGTGACCCTGGACGACTGGTTTTGCCTCTCTGTGCCTCATTTGTCCCAGGAAATTAGATAATGCATGTGAAGTGCTTGGGCTGGGTTAAGCATTTACTTGTCTCACTAAAGATAATAAGATACAGGTACAGATGTCCCTGAGGTGGTGGGGGTTAGCACGGTGGCTGCTGTTAGCTTCCTGAGGATGGAGTGCAAGGGGGGCCTTCGGTGGCCCAGGCAGCCAAGGCAGTTTGCTGGTGTTACCAAGTTGGGTGCTGCTGAGCTATCTGGTTAGTCAGCTGTCTTCTCCCTCAGACCCACTTAAACCAGCTCCATCTGGCCTGGCTTTCCCAACACACCATCCTGGCAGCTGACACATGCCCAGAGCACTAGGCAAAGTGTCAGGCGTTCTGCAAAACACGTTGAAACTTTAATCTTCACCTGACCCCTGGCTCTGGTACCAACCAGAAACACCCTGGCTAGACTTTGCAGCTGAACCTGGTGTGGGCCCAGGGGATGGGAGAGGAAGTGGGCTTCGGGTCACCGACCAGATACTGCCCCAACCCTTCTGCCCTTGTTGGCCCCCTTCTTATTTGCAAAATTCTCCAAATTAAAGCTATTTCCAGTTCTGAAGTGGTTCTTAAAACCCAAGGCTTGATCCTGACCCCTGGATTTTCAGAAAATGGGACGATAAAGAGGATCATTCCCCCCAAACTCAGGGAAGTTCACACTGCCAAGCATTCCTCTTTTTCTTTCTTCTGTGTTGATTTAGGGCAGGCTTTTTGGAGTCCAGATAATGCTCTGCGGGGGCCAGAGCAGCCTGGGCCTCCCCTGAGAGAACCCATGACAATGGCAGCAGGGCAGCCACAGCAGCTTGGAACGCGGCCAGGCCAGCTTCGGAGGGGGCGGTGCTCAGTCCGGGAGTCCCTGTCTCAGGCAAGAGCAAGCCATGCCCCCTTCCCCCAACTTTCATAGACTCCCGCAGGGAGGTCCCAGGCCAGTCTTAACAGGTCTTCCTGCAGGTACCCCTTGAAAGGCTATTATTGTCTTAGAATAAAAGGAATTCCTGGAGTGCCCCACCCCAAACGTGCATTTGAGCATTCAAAAGAGCTTGCTGGTGAAAGGGAAAAGTCATTTCATGTGTTGTGGCCTGGAACCGGTTTACACATGAGGTTACATTTTCAAGAGCTCGAAAATTTCACATTAGACGGGTATTGTTGTCTAGCCTCTAAGCCTCACAGATTTGGAATTCATTAAATTCAGACTTTCAGAAATATCAGCCTGATGCAATTTGAGTATAGACTGGATATGAGATGATGCTTTGGAACTACTGATAGCTTCATCACATGTGAAAATGGCATGTGTGTCTGTAAAATACTTGTGCTGAAGTATTTGGGGGTGGAATGTCGTGATGTCAGCAACTTCTTTTCAAACAGCCCACCAAAAAAGCTTTATCCTACATACATAGAAAGAAAGATAAAGCACATGTGGCAGAAAGGTAACATTGACTCTAGATGGAGGGAATCTAGGTATTTATTGGGATATTCTTGCAACTCTTCTGTGTGTTTGAAACATTTCCCAGTAAAACATTGGAGGGAACACTTAAATAAAATAAGCTATTCACATGCAAAATCAAGACAACACAGAACTCGGCGGCCTGGTCTAGCTGAACCTCACCTCCACTCTGAGAATAGAAATAGTAGAAACAAGATGGCTTCCAGGACTACCTCCTTGAGCCAACCAAAGAGAGTCAAATATTTTTAAAGAATTTATTAGGGGGGGCGGATGTGGCTCAAATGGTTGGGCGTCCGTCTGCCATATGCAGGAACCTGGGTTCGACCCCGGGACCTCCCGGTAAAAAAAAAATATATATATATATGAGGCGCATGGGCTGCCAGGCTCTGTGTGCCCGTGAGCTGCCAGACTCCGGGAGCCATGCAGCAAGATGATGACGTAACAGGGGAGAGACAAGACAAGATGCTCCGAAAGCTCTGAAAAACCAGGAACTGAGGTGGTGCAGGTGGCAGAACACCTCTCTCTCCTACATCGGAGGTCTCCAGGATCGAATCCTGGTGAAGACTGGAGGAGGAGGATGAGAGAGACGGCAGGAAACAGACACAGAGAATTGCCCAGCGAATGGACACAAAACAGCAAATGGGGAAGGTGGGGTTTAAAATGGATAAAGTAAATAAATAAATTTAAAAAAAAAAAAGAATTTATTAGATACTTCTCTAGAAATACTAGTTATCATTAAAAATGCTTTTAGTATATGGAAAAGGCCAAAGAGGACTCATTTTGGAGACCGGGAGATTCCAACATCCCAGCTGCTTGGAATCAGATTTAATTCAAGTCAATGAACACATTTTAAAGACCTACTATGAGCAAAGCCCTGAAACTTCACAAAATGTGTTTTTTCCACTCTGCCTAGAAGTTGATATACAAGGTAGCCTCATTTTTTAAAAAAAACTACAGCAAAACCTTATGGGAAGGTTGGAAACCCAGTTCCATATGTGCCTCTGCTTCGCTGAGTGACCTGACCATGCCAGCTCCAAAGCTCTCATTGCCCACGTGTGCAGAAATTACAGTAGCAATAAAAGCACAGAGTTTATTGAGTAATTATTATGTTCCAGGGCCATGCTAAGGCCTTTACATGGATTATCTCTTTTAATAATCATAATAACTTTTTCAGGAAGGTATCATCAGTCCCATGTTACAGATGAGGAAATTGAGCCTCAAACAGATTAAGTGGCTTGCTCAATCTTGGCAGCCCTGGGATTTGAATGCAGGTCTTAACTATTGTACTATCCCACCTTCTAGATCTTTGGCTGCACTAACCTTAGAGAAAAGAAAAAGCATAAGGTATTGATCAGATTGAAACATGGTTTGTGTTTGTGCTCAATTAAACTTTCCTAGAAAGCCATGCCACCAGTCTGGCTCTCCACCTAACTCCATGTTCTAGTGGGAATTCTAAATTCAAACTTGACTTTCCAGGTCCTTCCGAAGGTATATTTGTGACAAAACATACTTCATTTGACAGTTTATTAGCTTGATTTATAAGTTTGAATATTTAGACATATGGTGTGTGGGTCCCTGTTTGAACTCTTACACTGGGCCCCCAAGAAGGTTAGGGGCTCCCCATTTACCATGGTTCTCCCGAGCCAATGGATCTCCAGTGACCTCCCAGTGGTGACCAGAGCTTGAAAATTCCCACCACCGTGGGAAAAGGGAGAAGCCACAACTTTTCAGCATGGGCCAGGCCAGGATCTGACCTCCAGCAATTTCTCATATTTCCTTCCAGGGGCAGCAGAGCGGGAAATAAGTTGCTACAAATATAGGGACAAGTCCAGGTCACCAAATCACCAAAATGGCCTGATTTGATGCTCCACCCACCCCAGAACCTGCTTCTTGGTAACAGCCCAGGATTCCACTCAGCCCAGATTTCCCTTTCCCCCCACCCCCCTTCTGTATACACATCTCTCATTCCCCAGGTAGAAAAGGCTAGAGCAAGTTTGCCAAGAAGTTGAAGAAACAAGACAGAAAGGGTCTACTGATGGGCAGGGTCCTGGAGAAGGTGGCAGGGGTCTGGGGTAACATGGAGAGGGGTAGGAGTAGGGGACATTAACTTCTAAGGGAAGTGGAGCAGGAGAAGATGGGTAGGCCTGAGAGGAGCGCAGAGTGAAAAGTGCAGAGGGGGAGCGGGCCTTAGAGAGCGTCCTCCTGGGAAGAGGCCTGTGCCTGCTGGAAGGGGTGGGCAGAAGGGCTGCTGGAGGCCTTGGGCCAGGGCCCCAGGTGCTGCAGCCCCACTACAGAGCCTAAACCAGAAGCACTGGGCTTGAGGATTGACCAAGGAGACAAGCTGGGAAGTAGCTAAAAATGCCCTTTTGGTTGTTATCCCATTCGAATCCTTTTTTCCCCCCACAATCTCCTGCAACTGGAGTCTGAGTCGATGGGATTCCAGAGCACTATGGCTATGGTAACCTCTCCCATGAGCCCCTCACACCAGGCACAGGCACCGCTGGACATTTCACAGGTGAGGACAGGAAAAGCAGGCAGGCCCGCTGCATTGCTCAAGGTCACGCAGCCAAGAAGGCGTGGAATGCGGTGAGGTTGGCAGCTGAGGGTGGGAAAAAAAAAATCAACGACCAGATCCCTGAGAATACACAGCAACTGCTCCTTGTCACCACCGTCATCGTTTCAATTTATGGGGCCCTTAAAGGACGCCTGCGCTCTCGCCTATCCCTCTGAGCCTATGGGATAAGCCCTTATAAGGTAATTATCCCCATCCTACAGATAGGCACCGGATGCCCAGAGAGGTTGAGTAAACTGCCCCAGGTCACACAGGAGCAGGCGGCGGGATCGCCAGCCCAGGTCAGAAGGAAGAGCGCGCGCTTACCCACCCCACCCCCACCCCCCCGTGAGTGCACAGGGACCCCGCGAGCGCCCGAGTTGAGGGGGACAGCTGTGCTGGCGGCGCGGGTGGGCCCGGGCGTGTGAGCACAGCTTTGACAGCGGCAGGCGGCGCGTGGGAGCGTGTTGACGGCGGGAGGTGGGACGGCAGCGCCACAGCCACGTGTATTTCTGCTGGCCGGTGTTGATAAACGACAGTTTGGGCCGCGGGCTGGAGCGGGACCCACGGGGAGCACGAGGCGGGCAGGGGGCGGGGTGCGGGGTGCGGAGCCGGAGCGCGCAGAGCCAGGTCCCGCCCCGCGGCCGCCGCGGTTGTTTTCCCAGCTGCCCTCACGTGGGTCGCTCGTCTGGGTGTGGATCCCTCTCCAAGTCACCTGATGTGCATAAAACATGGAAAACAGGAGCGGGGACACGCTGTGAGGAAGACGGTGTTCTTCCTAGGGTGCTGGTGGCACCGATGAAAGTTTAATCAACAGCTGAAACCGATGCAAACACTCCACGATTCCCGTGGCCAGGCGGGTTCCTCAAAAGTCAGCTTCTTGGAGGATCATCGCGGCCCATGACTGTAATCGGAGCCCCCTGCCTCTCGCGCTGGCCTCCTGGCAGGCACAGGTGCAAGCCAGCAAGGGCCTCTGAGCCCGGGAGTTCACCCCGGGAGAGACTTCCCGGGACTCGGCCCCCAGCCCCCATTCCTCCAGCAGGTCCTCTGCGGGAATGCCCCGTCCACCTGCTTCCTTTCTGGTAGCTGAACTGTACCTACCTTCAGGGCCCAGTGCAGGCCTCACCTCCTCCTGTAAAGCCTCCCAGCCACCCTGGGACGGCCTCCCAACTTCTGCTGGCTCAGGCCTCCAGCCGGGACCCCTCACACAGGCCTCACCAGGGGCATGCTGCCTGAACACCTGCTTTGTGCAGGGACTGAACTGGGCACCCCCCGTAGCTGCCCTCGAGAATCTTCTAGCTCAGCTGGAGTACTCAGAGGGCAAAAACTCTAATTAGGGTGTGATCAGGGCAGAGGGTGGGGTAGTAGGAGATCACTGTGGGGGTGGGGAGTTTGGAAAGGAGGGAGACAGTGACCACAGAGGATGAGGGGGTGACCCTGCCCCAGTTAGTTTAAGCTCCTGAAGTTCTGGGAGCTTTTGAAACCTGCACGTGGTAGGTACTACTTCGATGCTTGTGACTTCATGACTGAAAGTCTCCCAGCCACCCTCTGAAGTCTTGTTTGGGACCTGGAGGCCCTCCCCGCCCTCCGTGGGCTTGGAGGAGGCTGGCAATGCTCTTCCCTGCTCTACTTGGCTGTGGCTCCTGCCTTCCTGCCAAGGGCCTGCCATTTCCCAGGGTCAGTCATCAGTTCCCACCCCCCCCCTTCTTGTCCACCAGAGTTTGCAGCTCCTGCTTACCACAAAGGCCAGGGCTGGAGAGAAACAGCTTAGACTGAGGCTCCCACCAGGGTCATGACAGGCACATTCCCAGGCTGGGCTCTTGCCTGCCTTGTCTAACGGGATGATAAGTTGGAGTTCAAGGAAACCATGCCCCTTGCTTCTCCCCACCAGGTCCTGTCAGGTAACAGAACAGCTTTCCCTTGTACACCCAGATGGAGTTATTCTTGGCCCTAATATTTTAGAGGGACCAAGCTTAGTACTTGTCTTAGCACTTGGCTGGCTGCCTGTGTGTTTTGACTGAAAGAACGCCAGAAGGGCCCTTTCTCCAAATCATCTCCCCACTGGCTCATCAAGGAGTCTCGGTTGCCCTAAGCACCCTGTCTTCAGGAGGCCTTTATTAAAATACAATTTGGGGAGAGGATGTGGCTCAAGTGATTGAGCACCTGCTTCCCACATGGGAGGTCCTGGGTTCGATCCCCAGTGCCTCTGAAAAACAAAAGCAAACAAGCAAACAAATGAAATAGCCAACTCAGGGGAAATGATGTGGCTCAGTGGTTGAGCGCTGGCTTCCCACATAAGAGGTCCTGGGTTCAATCTGTGGCCCCATTACCTAAAAAATAAAATAAAATAAAATAAAATAAAATAAAATGCAATTTGTCCCTGAGAAAGGCAACACCTTAAGTCAGCGTCTAAATCCATAGCTCAAGGAGTTTTGAACTGAATCCCCTGGAGAGCACTGAAGAAATGCAGGTTCCCTGGCCCCCAGTGACTCTGAGGGTTAGCCAGGTCTTCAGACCTATCTTGGAGAACTGGGGAGGGTGGACCTGCCAGGAAAGTGGGAAGGGAATGGAGGGAGGGAGAGGGGATGCTCCTACCACCCCAAATGGCTCCTGCTCCCCAATCCTCACCCCATCCACATCTGTGGCTGTTGCTCCCAGGGGCAGGGGCCAAGAAAAGGTTTTTCCTATTTGCTTTACTTTGGAGCGTCCACATGCCTCTCCTAGCTTAGTATTTGCTTTGGGGAAATAGCGAGGCATGCATACAATGTTTGCAGCTGGAGGAGGCCCTGCAAGGTCATTCAGTCCATTCCCCTGCCTCCAGGCAGTACCGCTCTGGAATTATCCCAGCTGGACAAGTCTATCTTGTTTTGAAGACTTCGGAAGCTGGGCACTCCTCACCCATCACTCATTCAGATATCTAAACATTTCTTGCCAGGAAGTCCTTCCTCGTGTCTAATCTAAACTCTCTATGCTTAGTTTTCACCCCATGGCTCTTGTGGGTCTAGCTGGAGATAAAGAAATGTTGTTTGCCCCCCTGCCTTCATCCTAGGTCAGGAGCCATCAGAGCCTTGAATCAGGACCAAAGTCCCAACTTGCTGTGTGACCACAGGCAAGCCACTGCTCCTCATTTCGTTTCCATCTCCTCGTCTGTCAAATGAGGCCAGTGATGTCCATAGTGCAGAAACTGAGAGGATCGGATGAGACCATGGATGTGTGGATGAGGCATTCAACTCTTTACGAGCGTGAAGCTTTAATTATTATTAATAAATAATAACCACCCATCCTGGCTGGACCATTGCATAAGACAGTTTTTGGTGTGGTGGTAAGCAAGATAATTTTAGGTGATCCAAGAACAAATATTTGTTTTATTTTTTTTATTGTGGTAACACATATGTAACATAAAGTTTGCCATTGTAACTATTTTTAAGTGTACAATACAATGGCATTAATTACATTGACAATGTGTGCTACCGTCACCACCATCCATTACCAAAACTTTTTCGTCACTCCAAACAGAAACTGTGTACCCATCAACCCATAACCTCCCATTCCTTCTCCTTCCCTAATCAACTTTGTCTCTATGAGTTTGCTTATCACAAGAACAAATATTTTAAATGAAAATTGAATGGGTGTTAGAAAAGAAAACGAACATATCAAACCCAGAATTTCACCAATATTATTGCTCAGAACTAAGCCACGGTAAAAAGAAAAAACAAAACGACTAAACAAACAACATTGTTTTAAAGAAAAAATATTGAATAACACTCCCAGGAGCATAAGACAAGGGCAGAAATTATAAAGGTGGTTTGACAAATGCTGGCTAAGGGCCTTGCTAAGTGGAGACGACAAAAGGGAAGAGAAGGCAAGCTGGTTCTCAAGAGAGTGCAAGAGTGGCTTTGAGTCAGGGAAGGATGAGAAGTGAAGTCCCAGAGGCGAGGAGGAGACAGCAGGGCAGCGTGTGCTGAGCAGCTGGGCAGGGGGAGTCCTGCTCCCAGATGCAGCCCCCTCCTGGGTTCTGGAACAGTCTGTCTCTCCCAGAACTGGGCTGTTACCAGGTCCAGCAAGGCTGGTGGGCAGGCAGGGCCAGGATTTCCTGTTCCTCCTCACAGCCCCCCAGGGCTCACTCCCCCTTGGATTTGAACAACCCTAACATCTCAGTGCTCATCCAGCCCCACCTTGAATCTCTCCTGCAGCATTGCCCATCTATGGTATGTTAGCCTGTGTTGAACACCCCCTGTGACAGAGAACTCACTACTACCCAAACAGATCCCCTTTCCTCCACTCTTGATGTGGGATTGGGCAAAGAGGACCTTGGGTCAAAAAGGTCCTCTGAGACCCTCTGTGTGCCAAGCTCAGAGCTGGATGCCAAGGACACAGTATGAATGAGAGACCCTGCCCTCCAAGAGCTCACAGCAGAGCCAGGGAGATGCACAGGCACAAGGATCCAACTCGCATGCCATCCCAGCTATGATGAGATGTGTCCAAGGCTCGGTGAGGGCCTGGAGGGAAGAGTCACTTCTTCCTGGGTATCTGTGGCCTCCCAGGACCAGCCCTTTCATGGGGTGTGGGGCAAAGACATTGACCTCCCTGTGCCCCGGGGACCCTCCACCCCCCCAGCCACTGAACATTTTAATGCTTTCTCTGGAGCCAGAGTCCCTTAAACCCTGAGGTCTTATAGATGGGGTCTCTGGAGTCCAAGAGCGCTCTACAAGACTTTAAAATGTCCATGTTTTCATACTGGAATAATGTAAGAGAACAATATAAACATATTCTACATCATTTGGATGCTTGGCTTAGCGCCGATTAAGTTATCACAAAATTTTAGTGTCTATGTTTGCACTGATGTTTATGGAAAGCTGTTAACTTTTTTTTTTTAATTGAAGTAGAACCAAAAAAGAAAAACTGAAGTCAAGCCTATATACAGAAAACAGACAAGTTTTAAGTATACAGTTAGATGGACTTTCACAAAGTGAACACACCTGTGAAACCAATGCTCACATCGTAACCCAGAACATTCCTGCCCCCCCCCCCCCACCCCAGAAGCCCCTCTCTTGACCTTCCAGACACCACACCACCACCCTGACCTCTCATGCCATAGATCAGGTTTGCCTGGTTTCAAACTTTATATAACTGGAATCATAGAGAACGGCCGTTCTCTGGCCTCTTTCTCACAACAGTATGAGCCGTGAGATGCGTCCATGTTGTTGTGTGTAGCTATAGTTGGCAGAGGTTAACTTCTAATCCAGTGCTTCTCAAACTGGGACCCTCGATTCTTGGGGTTCCATGAATCCACCAGTTTGAGAACAGCTTGAGTGTCTGATGGCTCAGAAGGGGTTTGAAAGTACCCAGCTGTGGGGGGCACAGTCGTGTGTTGGGCATTCACTTAACAACCTAGTCCTGCCCACAGTTTCACCCCCGACTCCCAGACTTGTAGTTTCCCCAAGGCACCACCCTCAGACATGCTGCTATGCGTGCGAGGCCCGCCCCTTGCTTGTCTAACAAACTCCTGTGTGCCTTGTGTCATCAGAAAGGCTGTCTCCTCCGTGAGGTCTTCCCCAGAGCCCTTCTCTTATGCACCCCTCTGCTTGGTCCCCGTCGCCCCTGCAGCACTTGGCCACAGTATGCTCACTCTTGGTCTGCCTCCCTGTTAGGCCGTGGGTTTCTTGAGACTAGGGGAGGGGGGCAGTGGACTCAGTCCAAGGGTAACCCAGAAGAAAGTCTCACCACACCCCACCCAGGGCCAACAGATGGAGGGGCAGGGTTCTCTGCCCTGTCCACCTGCCTCATTAAACAGGGGATTCAATTGGCCATGGAATCCCTGCCCCGTAAGCAAGGGTGGACACGGTGAGAACTGTGGCACAGGCCTTCTCCAGACAAGCCACCACGTCAGGGAATTAAAGGCCTGGAGAGCCCTGCTTGGGACCAACACCAGGCCCCAGGGCCCAACGGTAAGCCACTTTACCAGCCAGGCATCAGTTTTCCCGTCTGTGAAATGGGAACAATGAACCCAGTCACCTTCCTCTTTCCTGGGAAGAATATGAGGTTAATGAATGCCCAAGACAGGACGTGACAGTACCCATGACCAAGGCCAAGCGGGAATGGCCTTGATGACCCTTGGTTCTCCCTTCCTGTCCGGGACTGAAGGACAGTGTGAGACCCACAATTCAGCCATGGCTGCTCATCTGGGTCCCCACCCTGCACTGGGTGGGTCTTGGCTTGGAAGCCCTTATCTGCTTGCTAAGCATCTACTCAGTACCCAGTGCACCCAGCGCGGCACCTTGCCACTCCACTGCACTCAGTTCTAACAGAACCTCCCAGAACCCGGCTCCCAGTGCTCGGCCTCTTGGCAGCCTTCTCTTACCAGTCTCAGGCTTCTGGAGCTCATCTACACTGTTAGCAAATTGGTCAAGGGTCCCAGTTGTCCCCCAACTTCTGACCTCCACCCCACCCCAAGAACAGAGCTGGGCCACAGAGGATGACCAGGCTGGTCCTTGCGGTAGAGGCTGCTCTCGGTTGCCATGGCAACCACAGCTCCGTGTGCTTTCTCATTGGCCACTCAGGTCGAGATCCCGCCTCCACCATCAGAAGGGACCAACTGGCGGCCGACTGGGTAAGACCCGCTGGGGGATTAGTGGGAGAGACGCGTCTCCCTCCCACCCCGAGCTGTACGGCTTCTAGGGAGACCCACGGGCACACGGACCCCACCGCTCAGGGCCAGACCGGTGGGCCCACCTCTTACGGTCCCTCCGGCCGGGGCTGGATCGAGCAGAATGGATGGACCAGGAAGGAAACAGTTTTTCTTCCCAGCATTTCAAGCCACCGGGGAGGGCCGGCTCCGTGGGGCTGCTGCCCCGGAGGGTCTCCCATGGGCCGCAAGGCGGAGGAGGCGGCTGCGGAGGAAACGTGTTAGGGAAGGGAAGGGGGAAGGGCAGGCTCCCCACTAGCATAAGATGGCGTGGGCCCCAGGAGGTGGAAGGAGTCAGGACCGGGTTTGGAATCCTCACTCTGCCCCTCGCCGCAGACGTGACCTTGCGCCCTCGTGCCTGCCTCTATTTCCTTGGGGACAGGGGGTAGAATACCCGTTACTTTGTGCCGAGCCCAGTGCTGCGCGTCAGAGGAGTTTTCTTTCTGCATTTCCCCCCACAATAACCTGAAATAGGTGTGTGATATCTCTATCCCCATTTTACAGATGAGGAAACTGAGGCTCTGTGATGCTACATGGGAGAAACCCAGATGTGAGAATGATCTGGTCCAGTCGGTGGCTATCTGGGGGGGAAGTGGGTGGTGTCGTTCCCACCCCACCCTCAGGCATCCTGGCCTGGCCGGAAGGAAGGGTCGTGCCAAGCCATGAGACTTGCGTGGTTTCCTTTAGCAAACTGCGTCAGGCTCTTTCTGTGGCAGGAGGGGGAGGGCGGGACGGCGGCCACAGGAGAACAGAAAGGGGAAAATCGACCTACTCAGCCAGATTCCCTTTGTAGGAGACAGCAGATTGAAGATAGAGCCCACCCCTCTTGGAAAGGAGGGGAGAAGTTCAAGAGGTCCAAGCCTTACGTGTTTGTAATTTCCTTCTGTCCTTTCACAGGCTGTTGAGATTGCCTCTGAAGCCCCCACTTAACAGTAACAGACCCATTTAACATAGCCTGGTTGGGGTGGAGGCCAAGCAGGGAGTGTTCTCCTTGGACAGCACTACTCAGCTCCAATGGCCTGACTGATCCAGCACAGTGGGCATTGGACTGGCCAAGGGCCAGGCATCTAATCTCTGAGCCACACATTTTCTTCTGGTAAAATAGACTTGATTAAATTGGGAGGACTATGCAAAATAATTGGTGGAAATGGACCCTGCAAACTGTAAAGTGCTATGCTCATTTGTGTCATAAGGGTATACTCGTGACACCCTCTAGAGCCTTTCTCAGTGCCATCTGTGATCTAGATGCCAGGCAGTCCTCTCAGCCTCTTCCCTCTCCCAAGTTTCCAGGCGACCCCACAGAGTGCCAGGAAGAGACAGTTCACCTCTGGGACGTCGTCAACAAATACTCATGGAGCCCCTGAGCGCTCATGGTTTGGGAACCTACCATATGTCAGACACTATGTTAAATGTTTGGCCCTGAACAGAACTTGCAGCCTTCTCAGATCTACCTTCCTTTCTCCCGAATGATACTGCTATTATCATTCTCCTTTTGTAATTGAGGAAACTGAAATTCATAGACATTAAGAAAATTCACGATGTAAATTTTGGACTCTTTCTGATGCAAATGACAGTTTGACTCAAACTGGTTTATGTTAAGGAGGGGATTTACTGGCTCTGGAAACTGAGAAATCCAGGCATGATTCGATCTGGAGCCTCAAAATGTCATAAAAACTCCTTTCTCTTAATCTCTGGGTTCCGGCTTCACTGTTTTGGCACCATGTTTGGGCTCTATGAGCAGTCTTCTGCAGCTCCAGATTCGTATCATCCCAAGTTCTAGTTCCGTGGAAAAGAGAGGGTCTCCCATTGGTAACTACAGCACAAGTCCCAGGATTCACTCTGATTGGTCATTATTTGGGGGTCTTGTAACCACCCTGACTAATGGCTGGGACAGGGAAGATTCAGTGCTGATTGGCCAGGTATGGTCACGGGCTCCACCCCTGCAGGCTCACCTGTATCAATGGACTGAAAAGGGAGGAGGGAAGGGTGTATCTCCAAAGGAACAGAAGAGATTGGGAATGGAGGTCAGTAGCTAACACCTGTAGACTCCAGGCTGAGGTCATAAGGTCACACATCTGACAAGGCGTGAAACTTGGACTTGAGCCCTGGCAGTCTGACTTCAGAATCCTCATCCTGAACTCCTCTATACCTTCTACCACAGGTGCCAGCCTGGTGCTAAGCATGGAGTAAAGAAAATATGGATGTGGAAGAGGAGGTTCTGCCATGCGAGAGAAGCCACCCCTCCCTCACTGCTGGTCCCAGGTCTGTCCTCCCCACACCTGTGCCCATCTCCACCTCCAGCCCTGGCTCCTCTTGTTCCCTTGGCCTGGGGGATCCTTGCAACCTTTCTGCTAGCTGTTGCCTGCCATGCTGCGGAAGGCCTTGCCCATTTGGCCAGAGTTATGCACTGTCCTGGGGTCCAGTTGCTTCATATTTCTGCAGGCCGAGTAATGGGTCCTCAGAGACTGGGCCTCTGGTCTCCCTTCTGTGTGGGGTCCCTCTTTGGGACCAGGCAGGATTTGTGCAGTGGGCAGCAGCTGTGATTTTTGAGGGTCTCTCAGAAGGCCCTTCCCTAGTCCCTAAATGCCTCCTACTTTTTTGAAATCCCATAATTAAAGATTCATTCTTTTAATTTCTGTTAAAATGCACGTGCCCAAGAAGCGGATGTGGCTCCCACCTACCACATGGGAGATCCTGGGTTCGGTTCCCAGTGCCTCCTGGAGAGGATGAGCAAGACAGCGAGCTGGCGCAACAAGATGATGCAACCAGGAGACATAAAAAGGGAACACAATGAGAGACACAACAAAGCAGGGAGCGGAGGTGGTTCAAGCGATTGAGCGCCTCTCTCCCACATGGGAGGTCCTAGGTTTGGTTCCCGGTGCCTCTTAAAGAGGAGAGGAGAGAGCACACAGCGAATGGACACAGAGAGCAGACAGCGAGCCCAAACAATGGTGGGTGCGGGGGAGGGGAGGGGAGGGAATAAATAGATGAAATAAATCTTTAAAAAAAATACACATGCCACTAAGAGAGGGAACACAGTAGGTCTTATAACCCACTCACACTTTAGTGTAAAATAGTTTGCTGAATCCTTCCTGAGAGTAGTCTTTGTTATCATGGCTGCCATTTATTGAGTGCCTACTATGTGCCCTACACTGATTCAAGAGCTTCTTCTGCATTATTTCATTTAATCCTTACAACAATGCTACAAGGTGGGTAATTTTGCAGAAGAGGAAAGGTTGAGGCCCAGAAAGGTTAAGGGTCTTGTCCAAAGCCACACAGCTACAAGCAGTGGAGCAGGGATTTGAACCCAGACAGTCTGGTTCCAGAGCATACACTGTCTAGCATTCCACCAAGATAATCCCTAACACCCTGCAGTTTACAAATGTATTCATATACATTTTTGGACCTCCCTAGAATTCAGTGAGGTAATTGGTATGATCATCCCCATTTTAGAGAGGGGAACTTTGAGAGGGCTAAGTTCATTGAGCTGGTGAGCGGCAGATCCAGGATTTGGGCTCAGTCCTCCCATCTCAGATCAGTTCTCCTCCCTGGCCCCCACAGAGCTCAGGTTGAGAGGAGAGGCTTGAGTCAGCTCTCTGGTGTCGCAGGGACAGAGTACTATGGGGAGGGAAGCTGGGAGCTCTCAGAACGTCTTGCCTCTTTCTCCCTTCCTTTTCTTCCTCTCCCTCCCTCTTTCTCTTCCTTCTCTCCTTCCTTCCACTCATTCATTCACCCACCTGAGCATCTATCAAGAACCAGGGCTGGAGGTAATCAGTGACCAAAACAAGTGTCCCTCCCGCCCTCACAGGCTGACAGTCTATTAACAGACAAAACAAAACAAAAAACCCACAAACATTTGCTATTTCTTGGTTGTCTGTGGTGAGCTGGGTGCTGTGCTGAGTTCTGAATGCATGGTCTTCATGGCCCACTTTGTAAGATGGGAGCCTGGGGTTCATGGCAGGATCAGTGGCCGCCCAAAGGCAGGCTCCAGTGTGTTCCAGAGGTGGTGCATTCACCCCTAGGCTGGTTCAGTGGATACTTTCAGAGTGATGGCCATCTCCCCACATGCACGCGCACACACACACACACACACACACACAGCTCGGCCTCTGCGGCTCCAGCACCCTGACACAGCCATCTCTGCTGTCCCTCCTGCCTGCCTTCCTGCCCCACCAGGAGCCAGGCACATCCCAGGCAGGAAGCCGAGTGGGGAAAGGCCATCTCACAAGGAGGGACAGGCTGGCACGCTTCAGAACCTCTGGGTGGAAACTCCCAGGGGAATGGAATGAGAGTGATCTAACCAGAGGTCCCAGAAGGAGAAAGCAGCGCCCCGGAGGAGAGCTCCACTGGTCTCCCTGGACAGCCTTTTCAGCATGACCTCCAAGGCCTCAGCTTTTTCTTCTGTAAGTTGACCTGCTCACAAGCTGCGTTCCATCAGAAACGTCCTAGGACTGGCTAGATGCTTCATCCTCGCTGCTTTCTGACCTGATTCTTCCAGATTCTTCCTCTTTGTCCTGCCAGAAATGACAACAGTCCCTTCCCAAGCCAAGAACTTGCCTTGACATCCCAAAGGGCTTACTGATCCCAGCAGAGATGTCCTAAGGGAATTATGTCTCCCACTCTACAGATGAGGAAAGGAGCTGGAGAGGTTGGCCCATAGTAACATTAGCAAGTGTCTGAAATACAAAGAGACCCCACCAGGTTTTTGTGAGTCCATTCACCTAACAAGTATCTGTTGAGCACTCCCTGTGTGTCCGGCCCAGAGCTCTGCCCAGGAGATACAGCATGGAGATGGAGCAAGACAGATCCTGCCTCTAGGAGCACCAGGTCCATAGGGGGTGAGGAAATGATAGCAGGACAAGGTGACAAGAGCTAGAAGACTTGGGTGGGACAGAGGACAGAGGTCCTGCTCAGGGCTCTCCAGCTCCAGCATACTCTGGAAGACCCAGCAGAGCAAAGGCTTAGGGCATCTGGGATGGGAGTTGGAGCTGCCCTACTCTCAAAAACACCCAGACCAAGTCCATTTTTGGCCCCTGCCCACTGGCTATCAGGCCACACTCTGCCTGCCTGGAGTTTTCACGCCTACAGTTTCCTGGTCTTGGGTGGTTTCCAGTCCCACCTGCTTTCCTGGAGCTCAGTTCATCAATTACTCCTGCCTGGTGTGAGGCAGTGTCACTCTGAGTAACTCCAGGGACCCACGGTGAACTCATGCACTCCTGATTCAGTTTGACTCACCCTCCCCATTTCTGGAAGGTGGCTCTCGGCCACACACCTCATGCTCAGGCACTTGGGGCCTGTGGGAGTGGCAGGGCGCCCTCCCGACTCTCGCTGGTTAGCCAGGTGTGTGCCATGCAGGGGACGTGGAGAAGCCTCAGGGAAGAGCCTCAGTCACTCAGGATTAACTCACCCCCTCTGCAGCGCACTTTGGATCCAGCGATGGTGAACATTCTCCAGTCAAGTTATTTTTAACAGGAAAGATACATTACCTAGGAAGAATAGTTGTCATTAATTGTTCGTGTTCTATGAGCTGGGCACTCTACAGCCATCAACAAATTCTCGAAACACTCTGTTTCTGGTCTTCATTTTCCCCACCAGGAAACTGAAGCTCAGAGAGGGGACTTGACTTGTCCAAGGTCACACAACAAGGAATTAGCTAAACTGGAAATGGAACCCAGGCATACCTGTCCCGCTGCCTCACACCATAGCCTTGTGCTGCCCAGCAACGGGGGGCAGTGGGGGTGGGGTTGGGCTCCCAGACCCTCAGGAAGCTCATCCCAGGTGCTCCCCTTGTGAGTGGGCTGGACCTGTGCTGCCTGGTGGGAGTTACAGTCTGCTCATCCCACTTCATTTCCAGGTGGGCTTTCCCTACCTTTCCCTGACCACCCTGGATCCCTCCCTCTCTGGGCCTCTTGGACCCCAGGGTCCCCACCTTTCCCCGCATCCTCTGCTTATGCCAGGTGAGGCCACATGGCCTGGACCTGTGCTACCCAATATGGTAGCCACTGGCCACGTGTGGCTATCGAGCACTTGAAATGTGGCTAGAAGAACTTAATTTTAATTAATTTAAATTTAAGTTTAAAATGGATACTTGATTCAGCTATGGGGAAACTTTTAAGTATGTTTAGAACTACTTCATAGGTGAGTCCACTTTTTCAACTACAAATTTTATGAAATCTAAATACAGATCAAGTGTTTCTGATGAAAATTTAGCATATGATTTGAGATGTGCTGTAAGTGTAAAATAGGCACCAGATTTTTTTTTTTTT
>JAQZBX010033472.1:0-25379 GCA_029593785.1 Cabassous unicinctus | reverse complement strand
AATAACTTCCTATTCAAGGACAATAAAATGTGCCCACTAATACAAATATTAAACATTAGAGTGTCAGTTCTAGCCAGAGTAATTAGGCAAGAAAATGAAATAAAAGGCATCCAAATTGAATGGGAATAAGGAAAACTTGCCTTGTTTGCAAATGAGGTAATCCTATAAATAGAAAATTCTCTGGTGGAGCCTAAGAGTTACCTCCTGAAAGCCTCTTTGTTGCTCAAATATTGTCTCTCTCTAAGCCAAACTCAACATATAAATGCACTAACTTCCCCCTGGCATGGGACATGAATCTCAGGGATAAGCCTCCCTGGCAACAAAGCATTATTACCAAATGCCCATTAGCAATGCATCTGGAAAATGATCTTGACCAAAAGGGGAAAATCAAAAATACAAATGAGTTTTTATAGCTAAAAGACTTCAAAGTGAGTTGGGAAGTCATTCCAGACATTACGCTTATGTACATCTCAGCAGGCTCTCATTGAATGCAACAGCAAACAGTGCCTCAAATAGAAGGGCCCCTGCAGTCTCTAGGCACATCCAGAAGTTGTAATGCAGGGCAGACAGCTCAGAAATTTGGCACTCTGTCAGGGGGTCTTACATTGGAATTTGTGCCAGTGTAAAAGAGTTTGACCCATTTATAATTTTCCTACAACTGGCTCTTCTGCCTTTTTACTTGAACCTATAATTAGCACTATACTTGCTAAATATATATCCCAGATACTTAAATCTTTGCTCCATCCATGTGCCAGTTGAGCCCTGAATTTCAGCAGAGTTGCAACACCTACTCTCCAGTTCAATGGACTCACCCAGGACAACTAACAAGGAGATGATGATGGACAACACTCATCTCAAGGAATGGACAGTATCTGCAACTGCAAAGAAGATAGTTTCTCCCTCCTCTAAGGTCCCTATCAATTTGAAGCACAGAGGGCATTACAAACACAAGGTGCTCAAGATTGGGGAATGAAGTATGGACTAAAGTAGACTTACTATTATTCTACTATAGACTTATCATTCTAGCAATGGACAAACACAGGGTCTGGCCCAGATCGGTGAAAATGGGACCATCCAACCCGTATTATACTACCAGCCCATTCACAACTACAGACCTCTTATATTGGAAGCACCACACCCTCTCCTATTTGGAAAAACCCCAGGCCCTTATTTATCTCATGGAATCCATTTTCCAAACCCATTGTCCTACTCGGGATGATTGTGGCCAACTCCTCCTGATATTATTTAATATGGAGGAGAGATGACGAATTCTGACGAAAGCCTGAAAGTGGCTGCAGGAGCAGAGCCCTACTGGCAACTTAAACCTGGAAGATTGGGCACCAGAAGTGGCACCAGAAACCCAACCAAACTGGGACTTCAACACTGAACTGGGACTGGCTTCACTCCAGCAATACTGGGAAGCACTCCTCCGAGGGGTCCGAGAGGGGGCAAAATGACCCACAAACATGGCAAAGACAACTTTAGTTACTCAAAAGCCAGATGAGTCTCTGGGAGATTTCTATGAACGGCTCTGTGAGGACTTCAGAATCTACACTCCTTTTGAGCCAGAAGCTCTGGAAAACCAGAGGATGGTGAATGCCACTTTTGTTGCACAGGCAGCAATGGACATTAAAAGAAAAAGGGTTCACAGGCATGAACATCTCTCAACTACTGGAAGTTGCCAACGAAGTATTCCTCAATCAAGATGAAGCCACCAACCGAGAAGTCCAGAAGTGAATAAAACATCAAGCCTCCCAACTAGCAGCAGCCTTAGGAAATCCTGACACCACCAGATGAGAAGGACCACCTCAAAAAGGGTGCTGCTGGCCAGAGACCAATGTGGTTACTGAAAAGAGAGTGGACACTGGAAAAATGAGTGCCCCCAAAAGATTCAAGCACATAGAGGGAACATCCCTAAAGGGAAATACTGACCTGAGGCCCAAGACCATCTGCTCGGGCTGGCAGGACTCAACCCTGAATAGGGGTGACTGGGCTGACAGGAACTTGGCCCCCTCAAGCCCATGGTCAAACCACAAGTTGGAGGTCAGTCAATGACTTTCATGGTGGACACTGGTGCTGAACATTCTGTGGTCACAACCCCCAACACCCCCTTTAGCAGAAAAGCTGCTAATATCATAGGAGTGACTGGGGACCAGTCAAGCCAATGGCCTTTTGCCAGTCAAGATTTTGCAAGCTCAGTGGCCACAAAGTAACTCATGAATTTCTGTAACTGCCTGAATGTCCAGTTCCCCTGCTTGGTAGGGACCTCTTAACCAAACTGGGAGCCCAGATTGCCTTCAAATCTGAAGGGCCAGAAAGCTTAAGCCTTGGGACCGGCCTCACTCTCCTCGTCACCGTACCACAAAGTGAAGAATGGAGACTTCTTCTGCAGAAGAAAGTTCAGGTCAGAATCTGGAAAAACTGCTGGAACTTTTTCCCCAGGTTAGGGCAGAAAAAAAAACCTACTGGGAATGGCACAGAACCATATACCCACCATCGTTGACCTGAAGCCTGTAGCGATCCCAATCTGGAAGAGGCAGTATCCAATCCCCCACGAAGTGCAACTGGGCATAGCTGAACATATAGATTGCCTCAAGAGAGAGGGGATCCTAATCGAATGCCAGTCACCTTGGAACACCCCATTATTGCCAGTAAAAAAGCCAAATGGGACCACATATTGACCAGTACAGGATTTACTAGCCATTGCTAATGCCACTCTAACCTTACATCAGGTTGTTCCCAACCTGTACACCTTGTTAGGACAGCTGCTACATGAAGCCACCTGGTTCCCTTGCCTGGACCTGAAAGATGCCTTCTTCTGCCTGTGCCTGGCTCCCCTGAGCCAGCCTCTGTTTGCCTTTGAATAGGAAGATCCCAAAACCTGGCAGAAAACTCAGCTAAACTGTATGGGGCTCCCGCAGGGCTTCAAAAACTCCCCTACCCTTTTTGGGGAAGCTTTGGCAGCAGATTTGGCCACCTACCCCTGGGAAGACTGCAGGTGTGCTCTCTTATAATATGCTGATGACCTCCTACTTGCCAGTGAAATGGAAGTGGATTGCTGGAGAGGAACCCAGACTCTCCTTTAACTTCTAACACAAACTGAGTACAAAGTGTCCTGCAGAAAGGCCATGATCTGTAAACAGCAAGTCAATTACCTGGGGATCAGCATCACACAAGAGCACTGGATGCTTGGACCCAAATGAAAGAAAGTGGTCTGCACCATCCCTACCCCCACCACTAAAAGAAAGCTTCGTGAATTCCTCGGGGCTGCAGGATTCTTCCACATCTGGATTCCTGGGTTTGCAGCCATGGCCAAGGCCCTTTATGAAGTTTTGGTGGGTCCAGGAAAAAAGCCTCTTGCCTGGAGAGAAGCTCAACAGGGGGCCTTTCAAAACATCAAAAGACAACTAGGCCGAGCCCCTGCCTTGGGGCTCCCAGATGTAACTCGAAAATTTAACCTGTTCATGCATGAAAAGAACAGAGTAGCACTGGGGTTTCTCACACAGTTGGCCCCTGGCAAAGACCTATTACTTACCTCTCCAAGCAGCTGGACACCATGGCTGCAGGGTGGCCACCCTGCCTAAAAGCCTTGTCAGCAACCATGACCTTTGTCAAAGAAGCCAACAAATTAACTCTCGGACAGGCTATGGTGCCCCACGCAGTCACTGCCCTAATGAACTCACACAAGCATCAGTGGATATCAAATCCACAGCTCACACATTATCAAGGTTTACTCTGTGAAAATACCAGAGTGACAATAGAAATGGTGCACAGTCTAAACCCTGCCACCTTTTTGTCAGAGGAGGAAGGGGCTCCTGAACACAACTGTGTCGAAGTGACAGAAGAAGTTTATGCCAGTCGCCCTGACCTCCAAGACAAACTGCTCCCTTCCCCAGATCAGACACTATTTACAGATGGGAGCCATCTTCTTAAAAATGGGGAAAAGGTTGCTGGGTATGCAGTCACCACTATCAAATGGGTGGTGGAACCAGCGTCTCTACTGTGGGTATGGTCTGCGAGAAGACAAGAAAAGTGACTAAGGCTTTACTTAAAGAAAACATTCCATGATATGGGATGCCACAGTCAATTGGAAATGACAATGGCCTGCCCTTTGTGGTTTCCATAGTCCAAGAGCTAGCAAAAACGTTAAGAATCAAGTGGAAACTCCATACCACTTACAGGCCCCAGAGCTCAGGGAAAGCTGAATGCATGAATCGAACCCTCAAAGCCACCCTAGCCAAATTCTGCCAGGAAACTGGTCTCCCCTGGGTAGACTTACTTCCTTTAACCCTTCTCTGAGTTAGGTGCACCCCAGGACCCACTGGCTATTCACCTTTTACAATTCTATTTGGGCAGCCACCTCCAATTATCCAGGCCTTCAGAGGAAATCTCAAACTTCTGGGGGAGGCTAGCCAAGATTCCATTATCCAGCAGCTAGGGAAAACTCTAGCTGAAATACATAAAACTGTTTTGTCCCAGATCTCATCCCCCTGGGACATCTGGTGCACCCCCACTGGCCAGGGAACCTAGTCTGGGCCAAAATCTGGACAAAGGAACCCCTTCAGCCTTCCTAGACAGGTCCACATACTGTGATCCTTGTAACTCCTACTGCTCTTAAAGTTGCAGGCATTGTCCCTTAGATCCATCATTCCAGGGTCAAGAAGGCACATCTTGATAGCAGGACAGATGGACAGCCTAACCTGTACGCAGCTACCCCTTGAGGATGTGAGTCACCCAGGATCCTCGAGCACCAACCTCATCAAACGCCTGCTGAATGGACCCCTGCTCCTGGTGGATACTGTGCTTATACGGCCTGCTCACCTTGGTATTTGAAGTTGGATTCACTGCTGTGGCCCCTGCAGACTGGACTGTTTTGAATAGATCCCTAATTGCAATTGCTTACTGGTGTATAATAGGATGCTTCTGTGCCTTAACTTGCTTGTCTTTTACTTCCTTGCTCCCTCTCTATGAGCTGATACACACCCCCAAAATTTATGATAGCTGCAAGTTAGTCAAAGCTGGGGCAAAAAATCCATGCTGAATGTTTCAGTCCTGTTCTTGAAAGGTGCAACTTCAGCCTCTGCAATATTTGACGCTTGCAGGGCAATCCAATATCACGTTCCTTGCACCTTGCTGGCTGCCCCATACCCCCTCGCCCCCATACTTGCCCCCAGGAGAGGGTGTAGGTGTCACAGCTATGGGAGTTATGACAAATAACTCTGCTGAGCCCCCCAAAAAGGTGGAGGATTCTGCCACTCTTGGAGCTTGCTAGTAGGTGCCACCGCTGCTTGGAAGGGAGTCCCACCGACTTCTCCATATCTCCTACAGAAAATCCCCAGCCTGGCAGGGTGTGGCATAGAAACCTGTGACCCCATAAAACTCACCTCATTAAACATAACCACCCGATCAGAAAACACCCTTTTAAAAGCCCAGGCAGGACTGAAACTAGGAATCAGAATATACAACCCATTAGGGATGGACCCAGGAAACCTCATACTGGTATAACTGATCCCAGTAAACCAACCCACAAAGAAAACCCTGATGAAAAATATCAGGAAAGCTACCCATATGCTAAAAGTTAAAACAGTCCCCACAAAGTCCTTTTGAACCCAGTTTGAAATTTCCACCGACTCCTAAATAAACCTTGAACTGATATAGCTGCCTCTTTCTGACTATGTGTTTCCTCCAGTCTAATCATCTTCCCCATACCTGTCCCATGGAACGTAATCCCCCTAACCCATGACAGCTCTGCAGCAGGACCCAGACCCCTCCCAGTCTGCATAGCCGAACCCCTAGGAAAACTGGCTAACTGTATAAAACATAACTACCAGGTCTCCTTCAACCATCCTCAATCCTGGAAAGGCCAAATGTGACACCACCATCCCACTCAATGAGTCTGACCCATGCACCACAAACTCCACCATCTGGGTCTGTGGCACCAACGCCTACCGATGCCTACCCCAGGATGGCCAGGGCATCTGCTACCTGGCTTGGCCAGTACCATCATTTTCAGTGTATGGAGATGAATTGCCTGGAAAGCTCTTCTGAACCAAATGAGCAATACAGGCAATTCTGATACTCTTAGAACTAGGAGTAGTTGGGAATGCAACAGTAGTGGGGGCTTTTCTCACAGTTAGTCAGGAGGGCTTACAAACAAAAACATGGGAAACATCAAATGACCTCAAAGAAATATCGGGGGCTCTCAATGGGCTGCGAGACCAGATAGACTCGTTGGTGGAAATGCTTTTGAAAAACAGGTGAAGATTGGACTTGCTCACCACAAGTTTAGGTGGGATTGTCATGCCCTGGGGGAAGAATGCTGTTTCTATGCAAACTCCTCAGGAATAGTTAGGGCCAAAGTAGCCCTGCTAAAGGAGTGAGCCAAAGACTGTTTAAACCGTGTTTTCCAGGCATCTGCCAATGGAAATTACTTCCAGTATCTCCTCTCCTAGATTTTGCCATTTATGCCAGTAATAGCCTCAGTCTTTTTCCTCTTAACTTTTGGGCCAATGCATTCTATGGTACCTAACACAATACATCACTTCCTGCTTAAAAACCTTAAAACACCAAGTAATGCCTTGTGTTAAATATCAGCCCATGGGAAATATAGAAGAATCCCCATGATAGCAAGTGATGTCCCATAAAGAATTATACAGGCATCAAAGGAGGGAAAGATGAAGGAAGTGCCGAGATCCCAACCCTGTCCTCAGCAGAAACCCACAACTTGAAAAAACAAACTCCCCTCAGTCCCTGGTCCCTCTCTCCACTCCTTCCTCCCCTTTTCACCATGGAATCCACATCAGGAAGATAAGCACCCCAGGCTACCCCTTTGAATTGAAATTTACAACTCTATACAGATAATGACACTTTTCCTCCCTAATGGCCTTCTGAGTTTCGAAAGATAAGCTAACCTTGCTTCTCTGCTTTTGTAACCCTGCCTGGTCCATTGTTCAGGAATTTGCCTACTTAGTGTACCTATATCAACTTATGAAAATCAGAAAACAGGGCTCAGAATTTGGAGAGTGAACTCTCCTCTGGGCCCATGCATAATAAAACTTTGTTCATCCATGCTACCAAGAGTGCTGTTTGGGTTATTTCCAGCTGGCTGCAACAGGTTGCACTCCAACTTCAGCTATGATTAGTAAATTCAGCTTTTAAAGTATAATCCTAAGAACAGCTTAAGTTTGAACTTGTTCAAGTCAGAAGGAGGCTGGTAGCCACCATCTTAACTCCATGCCTGACATGAGGGGAGCGGGGCTGACTGAAAATCACAGCACTGGTAGGGACTGGCTTTTTTCAATCTTGATCAGATTGCCACTCTAGGATAAGCCTCAGGCCCACCTCGGGCAGGAAGGAAGCTGGAGAGATCTCTACCAACCTCTCCGGGAAATTACAGGCCATGCTGAGGAGCCCAATTTTCATCCTACTCTGGCAGCACAAGCCACCCAGGACCTATTCTGTGGCAGAAATTGGAAGTTCCATTTCCCAAAAATGGGAGGAAGAGACTGTTGGCTACCGATTTCAGCTAATGATTAGGAAATTTGGCAGGCTAAAGTATAACCCTAAGTAGAGCTAAATTTTGAGCCTGTCCAAGTCAGAAGGAGGCTGTTAGCCACCATTTTGACTCCACCCCAAGCATGAGGGGAAGCCAGGCTGATGGAAAATCACAGTGACAAGAGAGACTGATTTCTTTCACCTAGATTGGCCTCCAGCCATAGCCTAGGCTTCAGCCCCACCTCTAGCAGGGAGGAAGCTGATGGGCACTGCACCAGCTTATCCAGATAACTGCAGGTATATTTAGCTCACACAGACTGAGTAATCAGGGGCAACTGTGGTCATCTTGGACCTGCACTGCATATATTGCTGCCCCACCTGCAGCTCCATCCCTACCCCAGGCAGGGGAGAAAGGGTTGTGAAGCTTCATCAGTCTCTCTGGGCAGCTACAGTCTAGGGCTGCAAGAATAGGATTATTCCACACAGCTGTGGCTATGTCCCTGCCCTTGGAAAAGGAGAAAGTTGGGAGATGCTTCATTGGTCCTTGGGCAATGAAGGTAGCTTGAGCCTCCACAGTTTATAGCACCAACTACATCCTTGGTTCTTGTTATACAACCAGCAAGGGAGAAAGGGCAGAAAGCCCTAACTTAAAGAGAAAAACCTCACCCAGAATGAATACTCTAGTAAGCCAGATGCCAAGACACCAACAAAAAGTAAAATTCACACCAAGAAAAAGGATGATATGGCCCAGTTAAATGAATAAGGCAAGCCCCAGATGACATAAAGAAGTTAAGACAAATAATCATAGATGTTCAAACAAATCTCTTTAATAAATCCAATGAGATGGCTAAAGAACTTAAGGATACTAAGAAGACATTGGATGAGCACAAAGAAGAATTTGAAAGCATACATAGAAAAATAGCAGATCTTATGGGAATGAAATGTGTAATAAATGAAATTAAAAATACACTGGAATCATATAATAACAGATTTGAGGTGGCAGAGAAAATGATTGGTGAGCTTGAAGGAATGGCCTCTGAAAGTGAACATACAAAAGAACAGATGAAGAAAATATTGGAAAAACTTGAACAAGGTCTCAGGAAACTAAAGGACAGCAAAAGATGTGCAAATATATGTGTTATGGGTGTCCCAGAAGGAGAAGAGAAGAGAAAAGGGGCAGAAGAAATATTTGAAGAAATAATGAGAGAAAATTTCCTAACCCAATTGAAGGACATAGATATTCATGTCCAAGAAGCACAAAATACTCCCATCAAAAAAAATCCGAACAGACCAACTCTGAGACAGATACTAATCAGAATGTCAAATGCCAGCCAAAGACAAAGAGAATTATGAGAGTGCCAAGAGAAATGTAATACATAACATAAAAGAGATACCCAATAAGATTAAGGGCTAATTTTTCATCAAAAACCATGGAGGCAAGAAGACAGTGGTATGATATATTTAAGATAGTGCAAGAGAAAAACTTCCAGCCAAGAATATTATATTTAGCAAGATTTTCTTTCAAAAATGAGGGTGAGTTTAGAATATTCATATATAAACAGAAAGTGAGAGAGTTTGTAACCAAGAGGCCTGCTTTGTAGAAAATATTAAAAGGTGTGTACTGCCTGAAAAGAAAAGACAGGAGAAGAGGCCTGGAAGAGAGTCTAGAAATGAAGATTATCAACAAAAGTAATGACAAGTGTCAAGAGTGGTGAAAATAAAATAAGACATATAAAACCCAAATATTCAGGAATAAACTTAACCAACAATGCAAAGCACTTGTATTCAGAAAACTAGAACTCATTGTTAAAAGAAATCAAAAAGACCTAAATAATTTGAAGAACATTCCATTCTCATGGATGGAAAGACTAAATATCATTAAAATGTCAATTCTACTCAAACTGATATACAGATTCAAAGCAATCCCAATAAAAATTCCACCAGCAATTTTTACATAAATGGGAAACATGGTTATCAAATTTATTTGGAAGGGTAAGGGGTCCTGAATAGCCAGAAACATCTTAAAAAGGAAAAGCAAAGTTGGAAGACTCTCATTTCCAGACTTTAAGTCATATTACCTGGCTACAATGTTAAAAACAGCATGGGACTGACATAAAAACAGACACATAGACCAATGGAACCAAACTGATCATTAAAAACAGTCATATCTATGATCAAGTGATTTTTGACCAGCCTGTCAAACCCACCCAGCTCAGACAGAGCAGTCTTTTCCACAAATGGTACTGGGAAAATTGGATATCCATAGTAAAAGAAGGAAAGACTTCCCCTATCTCACACCCTATACAAAAATTAACTCAAAATGAATCAAAAACCTAAATATAAAAGCAAGAACTATAAAGCTTCTAGAAGAAAATGTAGGAAAATAGCTTCAGGACCTGGTGTTAGGTGGTGGATTCTTAAAGGAGATAAGAGGAAGACTGAGATGGACTACTGGTATTTAACGTATGTGGAAGTTTTAATTAGCTTTATTGTAAATGTGTGGACATGTACAGAGTTGATGGTAACACATTACAGTGAGTAACAGCTGATTTATAAATTGGAATGTGGCTGAAAATGGTAGTCTAGAGATGTAAATGCCAATTGACAGAAAGCTAGATAATAATCTGGGAATTAATAGCACAGTAAACCCAGAGGTGGATAAGATTAGTGGTTGATGGTAGAGATGCAAGAGTGTACTTTGTGAGCTAGAGCAAATGAACATCAGTATTGCAGGGTGGTGGAAATGTGGAGAAGCATGGGAAAAATACAACTGGAGTGACTATGGAATATGATTAACAGTAATAATGTAATATTCTTGCATATGCCAAAGACGTACTGTGTTGATGATGGGGGAGTATGGAAGATGTGTGCCAAATGTTTGCTGTGGACCTGGTAATGATCAGATGATATTGTCTCATAATCTGTAGCAGATATTCACCACACTGTGGTGTGTTTATAGAGCGGTGTTGTTTGGGAATTCTGCACATGTGCCTGATTGTTTTGTAAGTTTACAACTTCTGTCATAAAAATATATTTAAAAAATAATATTAGGGTGGGTTGTGGGGAAAATATACCAAATTTAAGATAAGGACTATAATTAGTAATAACATTTTGACAATATTGTTTCATAATTTGTAACAAATGTCTCATGACAATGCAAGGTGTTGGTGGAGGGTTGATATATGGGACTCCTGTATGATGTTATAAATGTTTTGCTTTGTAAGTTCACAACTTTTACTATACACTTATTGTTTATGTATGTTCGTGTATAAATGATATCAAAAAATTATAATAATAGGGTGGGTTGGGGGAAAATACTTTAGTTAGTAGTAATATTTTGAGGATGCTCTTAAATCATTAGTTAAAAATGTTTAACAACAATGAAAGATATTGGTGGTAGGGTGAAGTATAAGAGCTCTGTATGATGTTATATATGTTTGTTTTGTAAGTTCATAACTATTACTATACACTTACTGTTTATGTGTGTTTATATATGCATGATATACTTCAATAAATTAAAAAAAAAGTCTTCTCATCCAGAGAATAAAGACATGCCTTATTTTACTGTACTTTCAGATTAGTTTTTTAATTTGAAGGTTTGTAGCAACAGCAGCCCTGCAATGAGCAAGTCTATTGGTACTATTTTCCAATATCATGTGCCTACTTCATGTCTCTGTGACACATTTTAATTTGGGTATACACTTTTAATAGTCATATGCTATTACACAAAAAATGAACTACAGTGTACTATAACTGTAATTTTTATATGAACTGGGAAATAAAAAAAATCTTGTGAATCATTTCATTTCAATATTTGATTTTTTTCAGTGTTTTGGAACAGAAACTGCAATATCTCCAATGTATGCTTGTATTCATAATGCCTATAAAATATTGAGATATAAAAATAACAATCTTTCAAAACCCAGTGAATTATTCAATGAATCTTTATGGAAATTGGCATGGGCTTTCACTCACTTAGATATGGGTTTAAATTTGCAAAATGGCACTTACTACATGTATACTAGTCAGCCAAAGAGGTGCTGATGCAAAGTTCCAGAAATTTGTTGGCTTTTGTAATGGGTATTTATTTGGCATAAAAGATTAGTTACAAGACCCTAAAGTGTTCAAGACAAGGTACCATAAGAGGTATTTTCTCACAAAGTCTTCGGCCACATATTGAAGCAAGATGGCAGCCAATCTTTCTGAGGGTTCAGTCTTCCTCTTCTTCTTAAGGCTCCCTGGGCCCAGCTTCTTTCAATCTCAGTTGTAGGCTGGAGGGCTCATTTCTTTCTGGGCCTTCTCAGCTGCTCAGGGCTCTGGTCCCTTCAGCTGCAAATACCAGGTGAATGGCTCAGCTCTTCCCAGGGCTCAAGGATCAAAATTGAAAAAGTTCTCTCTTCTCTTCTTCTATATCTTCTTCTGTGTGTCTTCTTGAGTGTGTGCCCACTTATAAAGCCCACCAAGGGGGTGCGGACTTAAGCTGAGTTATACCCTACTGACATGGTAGAATCTGAGCCCTAATCTTAAACATAATTTAATCAAAGACACCTCAGCTGAATTTAATAAAATCAAAGGAGATCAAAACCAGATGAACAGCACAGTTAAAAAACATAATTTCTTTTTTTAATTCATAAATAATCTAAAATTTCATGGGAATTAATGTCCCGTGGGTTTTATTTTGACCAGTACGAGATCACAGTTGGCAGACAAATTTTTTCCTATCTTATTTCATTGGAAACTTGTTCTTTGATGTATCTTTATTATTATTATTACTGAGTTGGTTTATCTCTTCTGAATGAAAGTGTGACAAGTGATATGTGAGTGTGTCTATGGAATTTTGAGACTAATCCCCTTTTGTTCCTCTTTTATTTAATGAGGATTCATATATAGTTTGAGTAGAACAAATGTTGTAGCTAATAATGTAGAACGACAATATAATGTGTAAACTTTGGTGCAATTATTTTATTGAAAACTAGTAAATGAGAGAAGTACAGATTTTGGATTGGTCATTTCCAAATATTTGCCAATGTAGAAGTAGAATAATGTCTGCCCACCTAAAGATGTCCAAGTTCTAATTCCCAGAACCTTTGACTGTCTTACCTTTAATGGAAAAACTGGCATTGTTCTTGGAATTAGTTAAGGATATTGAGATGGGCTGATTATCCGTATTATCTGCATATGCCCAATATAATCATTAAGGAATTTACAGAGGAAAAAAGAGACAGAGGTATCAGAGGCAGAGAAGGAAATGTGATGAGAGAGGTAGGTTGGAGTGATGTGTTGGTTGGCATGAAGTGGTACATAAGCCAAGGAATAAGGACATCCTGTAGAAGGTGGAAAGGAAAGGAATGCAGTGTGCTGACACCTTGAGTGTTAGTGCTGCAAACCCGTTTTAGATTTATGTCCTCCAGATTTGTGAGATAACTTTGTTTTGGTTTAAGCCACTAAATTTGTGGTAATTTCTTTCAGCAGCGATAGGTAACTAATTCATGAGACAGAATAATTACGTTTAGAAAATTAATATGTGAAAATCAAGTTAAAAGGAAAAAAATGTTATAGTTTTCTTTCTTGACCTCACTTAACAGAACATATATTATTGTTAATATGGCAAGGTGAGTTTTGCACTATTGCTTCAATTCTCTTCACGTAGCCAAAGGCAAGGAGAATCATTTTATTACTGGGAAATATACTTCCCTAATGGCAAGTATATTAGCTGGTGAAACCAAATGTGCCCATAATAAATTAAAATCAAACAAAGACACACAAAAATCAAAAGCATAAAAACCTGAAAAGCTAATGTAATCAAATTATCACCAATTTTGTATCTTGAGACCAGAAACAAACCATATTATATTTTGACTTTTCTGCTTTCAGCTCTTCTGTTTATTCTTGATCATAAGTAGAAATTCACACATTGACATGAAACTCATAGTTATAGGTTTTGGTTTGTATTTCACCTGACTGGAAATATCAAAAATGTAGTTCATTACTAGCCTCCATCTTCATTTTGCATGCCATGCCTACTTTCTACAAATTCACCTCATGTTGAAAACATTTTACATGTACACAGATGTTTCACATGACTATCACGTCCATGAGAAATCATGGTGCTTTTAGGAAAATTACTTTTTTCTTTTTTTTTAAATTCATTTCTGAGCATACTAATTAAAATGCCAGAAGAAGTATATTTGAATTTATGGTTTCATAACAAAGGCAATTCTATACAATAATGTCTAGCATAATAATGTTTTATGAGAAAATGTTAATTCTATGCCATATTTGAAAGCACATAAATATTTTGCTTGGGTGGAATAAAAGTGATGAAATGTAGAATCATTTTATGGTTTTTCTCATAATGTTGTGCCATACCTATTTGCATGCACTTTGAAGATTTATTGTGCTTAGTTTCTATTTTCCCTTAAATTTTTATTTTTCTGTCATATAAATTGACTTTAAAGAGTAAGATAACAATATGCTTATAAAAGGTTGTGAAATAGATGCAAAAAGGGTATAATAAAAAAGAAAAACCAATAAAACCTTTAGTAATTGAACAAAAGACAGGAAAGGCAGAGAAAATAATCTTGCCATTACTGCCTTGTTTAGAAACTACAATTTATTGTGTTGTATTTATTTAATTTAAAATTATTATTTATTCCATATATTTGATTTAATTTTATAATTGATATATTTTTATATAGTGAACTATTGGTTGGGTATTTTGGGTTAGAATAAAATGCTTTTAGATTGTTCCCATTAAAATTAAATTAAAGTAATGTAGACATTTATTACCTCTTCATTAATAAGCAGGATTTTCAGAAGTAAATTTAAATGTTAAATTAGAAAACTGTATTTGTAAATTTGCATTAGTTTGAAAAAGTGGCAAGGTTTATTTAGGAAACTCTTCAGTGACATCCTTGTTCAGTAAATTAGATGGCTCATCATTGGTGTCAATAAGCTATAAAATACCCAGGCTATTTTATCAATATCTAATGAGGGATTGGCCCTTGGTTGCAAACTGGATATGCACAAGCAAAGGAATGATGTTTCTTTTCTACCTCACACCATATACAAAAATCAATGCAAAATGGATCAAAGATTTAAACAAAACCAATGTAAGAAACATTAGTAGCAACCTTTGTAACCTGAGATTTGGTAGTGATTTCTTAGATATGACAACAAAAGCAAGAGCAACAACAACAAAAAATAGAAATGATGGATTTCATCAAAATTTTTAAAATGTATACTTCAAAAGACATTATCAAAAATGAAATGAAAACTGACATAATAAAAAAAAAACAGTTACTAACTATATATCTGATAAAAGTTTAATATCCAGAATATATCAAGTACTGCTACAATTCAATAATAAAAAGAAAAACCAATTTTATAATGTACAAATGATCAAAAAGACATTCCTCCAAAGATATACAAATGGTCAATAAGCACAAAAAGAGATACTGAACCTCACTGATCATCAAGGAAATGCAAATAAAAACCACAATGAGATACTACATCACACCTACAAGATTGGCTATTATTAAAACATAGAAAATAACAAGGGCCTGAGATGTCAGAGAAAGCAGAAAATTTGGAACACTTATCCATTACTGGTGTGATTATAAATGGTACAGGCATTGTGGAAAGCAGTTTGGCAGTTCCTTATAAAGTTGAGCATAGAATTATCACATAACCCAGGAATCTGATTTCTTAGTATTTATTCAAAGAATTGAAAGCTAGGATTTAAATAGATACATGTTTATCAGTGTTTATTGAAGCATTATCCACAATGGCTAAAAGGTGGAAGCAAACTGATTGTCCATCAACAAAAAAATGTTTAAACAAAATGTGGTAAAAACATTCAATGAAATACTGTTCAGTCATAAAAAAGAATGAACTTTTGATACATATTATTACATGTATTAACCTAGAAGACATCATGCTGAGTCAAATAAATCAGACAGAAATAGATGAATATTATGTAGTCTCACTTCTTAAATGAAATACCTACAACAGACAAATTCATAGAGAAATATAGTAGATTGCAGATTACCGGGGACCTGGGACATAAGGGTAATAGGGGATTTAATGGTGTGATAATTCATATATTTTAATAAAAGCATTTATTTGACTACTTTTCCATTGAGGCACTTATGTTCTCTCTAATTTTTACCCTCATTAATAATCCTACAAGCATGTGTAGAATAATTTTACAAGTGTAATGTTGTCACATTTGCTGGAATTTTCATTGTTATTAATATATATTAAAATTATTTTTCAGTATTGTGTACCCTTGTAATAACTATATTTTATTACAGAATGATACACGATTGTGATAATAATTCCAGATGAGGAGAAAAATGGGAGAAAAGAAATAAAAATTTCTCTCCCAATTTTTTGAATTTATGTTCCTATGCTCCAGATATAACCACTTTGTTTCTTATATATCTTTCCAGAAATTTTATATAAGTATATTTGCATATGTTTTATATAAATATATTTTATAATATGCAAGGCAGGCCAATGTTTCAAGGATGATTTTGCAAAGAAACAGATATATATGCAAAATACAGGCTATCTTGTGATGTTATCTTTTTATCTCATGTTAATAGTAATAAAATATATTTTTATTATTTTCATTTACAGATATTACCAAGAAAATTTTGTATTTTATGCATTTCTTTTAAAAATGTTTCCTTCATTTTTTCAGCTCATCTCTTTGAATTGTTATTTTACGTAGGATGAATATTAATTTAGGAAAATACTTATTACATATCTTAGATAAGATTTCAGCTACTGGAGCTAGATGGCATGAGTTCAAATTCCAGCTCACTGCTTACTAGCTGTGTTCTTGGCCAAGCTTCTTAAGATGTAATCATGTATACTGTGTTGATTAATGAAAAAAGATCTGGCTCAGAGTAAACAGCATGCATGTCTCAGCCTTTGCTTTTACAAGTGCTATGAAATTGCTTTCTCTTTCTGTGTTTGTATTTGTCTTCTATTGTCACTGTTTCTCTTTTTTAGATCATCTAGTTAATTTTCCCATTGTAATTTAGTTCATGTTTTCAAAATAAGCAAATAATATTATATGTATGCCATTTTCTTACATAATGCCACATTTATCTTTCATTTTAAATATTGAATTAAAATAAGCTGGCAATATTGTGAGGAATGGGGGGAAATGCTCTTTTCTTCTTAAAATCTTAAGTGAGTTTTAAGATAAATGTAGATAGGGTCATTCATTCTGTAAGGCACCAGGTAGGGGGTGTTAGAAGAGTAGAAAACATATGCCAAGAATAGTACAGATTCTTAAAATACAGTTTGGATAGTAAGGAATTCAAAATTATGCAAGAGATGAGCTACAAATTTAAGTGAAAAGCATCAGGTTTCAAACCAGGTTCTCTGTGAAACAAAAATTCAGAAAATTTGATGACACCTGTGAGCACTGGTATCAATGGCTAGAGTGTGAAACCACACTTCCTAGAGTAAACCCCACTGCACCCTACCATTCAACAGTATTGTGTCATTTAACAAGATCCTTGATATCTTTAAGCTTTATTTTATTAGTCTGAATACAGAAATTATAAAACAATCGACCTTTTAATGTTTACAAAATTTAAATAAATTAATATATACAAAAGATATAGTTCTTCCAATGACAAAGCTTAGTACTAGGTTTCCAATGTTTGGAAAATATTCATTAAAATTGCCCATTTACCCATAATAAAGCTTCATAAATTTATTAAAACATTAATACCCTTTTTGGGGTGTCTGAAATTATATCACTACTGTGGATGACACTGGTTGTCCCAAGGTGAACAGAGGCTAGGATGAACATTTTTAAACATCTTAACAAAATAAAGAAGAGACAAATGAATAAAATGTGAAGAATGGCAGCAAAACAATGGGTCATGTGACAGGAATTAAATAGATCCTTCATTATGAAAAGTTTGGGAACAAGAGATCTGAAAAGTAGAAGAATGAGAGCATTTGAATAAGAAAAATGAAATGGAAGGCTTAGTGGAAATACTTTGCCACATCAAGCAAATAGATGAATATGAAACCTCTAGTTTAACAAGTCTAAAAATTCATGATAGAAAAGCTTAGGAAAGTAAGTTGCCCTCATGGTTAAAGGCTGTATAAGCTAGGTTATGAAATTTTGAAATTATTCTATTGGCAAAATAGAAAAATTGGAGGCATAGAAAAATGAGAGCTGCTTCTATTAATATTTATTCACTACCTAATACCTAAGAATAAACCATATTCAGATATATTTAACAGTATTTGGCCAGCACTATTTTTAAGGCATCTTGTCCAAAAGAGTTTGAGATTAACTGTAATGATGTGACTACCTCCTTCAATATCAGAGCCCCATTGCAGACATCTGGTTTTCTGTTCCCTGCACTAAGAAGCTCAGTGGATTCTTTGTGGCTTCAACAAAATAAAGAATGGCTCTGTGGTCATTCTAATTATGACTCATCAGTGTCTTCAGACTTTGCACTTCCTTTCTTAAAAGAGAATTAAAAGGTTTTTTAAATCTCTATGAGACAACATCAAATTAGGGAATCCAAAGATTCCATCTCTTCATAAAAGCATTAATAGACTTCCTCAGTCACATAACTCATTTACTACCAGCATTCTACAGTCTCTCTCTCACTTTAGTTTAATTAAATGATGTAAGCTCTAATTATATCCTTGTTTCATTTTTGACTTAACATCTTTTTGTTCATTTGATCATATAACATCCCTTGAGGTAAGTAAGAGAAGTCACCATTGTTCTTCTTTCTGCACTTCTGGGTATGGTAGGAGGCAGAGTTTGACTGAGAGCAAACAGTGTGGTCCAGGAACAGAACTTAAGCCTTCATGCTCCCTGGCAATCTCCCTGTAACATTCCACCTCCATGCCATGCATCAGACTCCAACCATCCAGGTACAGCCAAGACAATGCCAAGAATAAAAAACAGGTAAAGGGGGAAGTCATTGACATAATCATTACCTGTGCTGACTATGAAATGGATGTCATCTACTTGATGGGTCAACAAAAAAATGAACATGTTAAATGTATATTTGAAAAATAATAGTGGGGAAAAGTTTAGACATTGAGGAAAGGAGTAAGAGCCAGAGGGAAAAAGGGTTACAGAGGGCAAGAGTCAGAGAAGGATGAAGAATCAGGAGATGTGATAGGAAAAAATGCATAGTGCCAAAGAAAGCAAAGAACCATCTTATGAACAAAGATTACTCCAACAGTATTTTATCCCATGATTTAATTAAAGCATTTGCTTCTCTCTCTTCCACTACACATATTATTCCTCAACATTAGAAGAGAAAAGATGTAGCTTTTGACTGCAAGTAGTTGTGACAGTGTGTCTTGGACACCCCACATTACTATCCAAGTATGCATTCCTATCTATTTCCTGCCCTTAACCTTTGCAAATAATGAATCTGCACCTTTAGGGTGCTATATCTTACCACCCCTTCACTGTGCTCCCTTTTTAATCATAATTGGTCTGCAACAGGTCCATACAAAGCAGTGGTCAGTGAAAGTTGTGGCTCTTGGAAATATCAAAATGTTCATATCACTGTGGGAAATATGTTCTAGGAACTTAAGGTTTCTCAGGAGACAGAACTAGATGATGGTAAGTGCCTTAAAACTTACCTTTTTCTTGTAAACAAAGAAATGACATCCAGTAGGGAGGTTGAGGTGCAAGTTGCTACAAAAGTGTGTCCTTGGGACACAAGTTCAGAGCACAACAGAAATTTCCAGCAAATATTCCCTTTATTTCACAGAATAAAGAGTCCAGAAAAGGCAAATAATCTTCTTGAAACTTACATAGCACAAAGAGTCCAAAACAGTAGGGATAGAAGTCTCATCACAGCCAGTCACCCTGGGTAGCTGAAAACTGCTCTGAATTGGGGTTTATAGATGTACCTCTATGTGTGCTATTTCACTTTGAAGGAAAGAGCTCATTCTATATTGTTTGAGTGGTTTTATTTACCTCAGGTGGAGTGGCTCTGCCACTGAGAATTCCCGTTATGAGAAGCATCCAGAAATGCCTGTTTCTGGTTTCTGGGTTAAGGTCTGGCCATGCCTTTTAATTAGACTTAACCGCTTGTGGAAATGCACAAAGTGGAACATCAGTTGGTGGGCTGGAACACAATAGAAAAATAGGTGAGTGTAGCTGAAGGCCAGAGGATGACCATTGAGGGGATTTGTGACTTTCCCAGTAAAGAAGTTGGGGGCAGGTGAAGTCTGGGTGATGGCTGCTTAACACATACTTCTCTAATGGAGGTCATAGCTTTTCATTTTTAATATGAGTTTGTTTTAAAGATTAATCTTGTGTCCTGCATTTGCAATATGCAAATTATAAATCAGATAGATCCATTCTTGCTTGCTCTTTCAGGATCTATAGGGAGGGAAAAAAAAAACCATAAAAAGTCAACTGTGTAAGGCTGGAGTTAGATCCTGTAAAATTGTCTGTGATACCAACAGGAGGAAAATAAAGTTCTTACCTGTTTCCTTTCTAGAAATAAAAACTAAAATATTCCTGATAATTTTCGGTAGAAACTTATCTAAATTCAGCTCTATTGCCCCAAAGCATTTCCTGGATGAGGAGAAAAATTAAAGATTTCTTTTTCCTCCATCAGATATATAAAGGGATTTCATAATAGTTCACAAATTATCAGAACTGCCTTTCCCTCTCCAGAGATTAAAGATTTACTACCCTCCCCTCCCAACCCTGAAGGGACTCAGCCAGGACAACTAACAAGGAGATGATGATGGACAATAACCATTCCAGGGAACAAAGAGTCTACAACTGAAAGCAAGAGAGTCCCATCCATCTCAATAAGCTTCTTAGCACATTTAGTGCAGGAGCACAGTGAACCATGGGTCAATTAATCCCAGGCAATGCTATCAACAGGCAGATTTCATCCTCATTCCTTTCCTCCTCTCACATCCTTAGGAACATCTTCCATTTCATTGAATAAGTGCTCACATCACCACATTTGTGACCCTACTCCATGCACATACACTTCTCCAAGGAAAGGTAAACTTTCAAACTTGTATCGAGGTGCACACAACTAAAAGTTACCAAAGTCTTTGTAAGGCAAAACTCTAAATCCTGTTAAATAGACATGACATAATCGAATATTGGTTCTATCACTTAAGCTTTCCGGACTTTAGCAAGTTTAGTATCTTCCCCTAGTTTCCTATTCTTGTTAACTTTTAGAATAATTATTACTAGTCCTAATGATCTTAATGATGCTGATAAAATATACTAAAATGTAAATAATTTTAATAAAAACTGTTCATTAAAATTTCTGTAATTTATAAAACATTTTGCAGTTGGTTGTTCAGTAAAGAAAAGAAATAAAAGGAGACAAAAATAATTACGTATATTTATTTGTAAATCAACTACTTTAGGTATAATTTAAATAACAAAATGCACAATTTTCAAGCAAACATTTAGATGAGTTTTGACAAATGTATGCACCCACATCATCAAAATCAAGAGGTAGGATATTTCCATCACATCAAAAAAGAATCTTCCTGCCCCTTTGCAGTCAATCACTTATTACAGTTTTTACAAGGACTTCTATTCACAGGAAATAATTAGATTTTCTCTTTTTGCATAGTGAGGGAAAAAACAACTCTGAAAAATTATTTTCCTACCATGGTGACATTAATATTTTTCAACCTAATGTGTAACCCTTGTGTGCCTATAGTGTCAAATGAATTTGAAGATAGAATTGCTTGAGATTAAATAGCACCCTACTAATTGTGGCCAGCTCCAAACAAAAATGAGAAATTTCTCACAGGCTATCTTGTATCAGTACCTGCTTTAGCCCGAACTATACATAAGAACGAGAATAGACCCACCCATCTTCTGAATCACTTTGAATGCACTTGGCAAAATCACTTGATTTTGCAGTGATGCAATTTATATTACCTTATTGTTGACTATTCAGCCGGGATGGAGTAATAGGGGATACAAATGTTAGTGAGTGGGATTTGCAATTCTAAAAAGTAGCCAGAAAAAATCATATAGAGAAGGGACAATTTAATAATACATCAGATTAAGTGAGGTTTTTATCCAGATACATACCTGAAGGAAGAATAATAAAGACATAGGGAACAACCTTTGCAAAGTTTCTTTTTCAGTAGCATGCTGAGAGTAGTATAAAAATTTGGTAGGATCAATTGCTTGGATATCACAGGGGGCTCAAGGAATTTTTAGAGTTGGCCTATGATACATGTAAATGGGAAATAATAGAGGTGGGGTTAGAAATTAGTTGGTATGAAATTCAAATTATAGAAAGGCAATGACAAAATTTATGGTATAACTATGGGAGTGAGCATTTAAATTGATTAAAGATTACCAAAACCTATTGGGCAATCAGTCAATTAATAAACTGGGAAGATCATCTTTGTGGATGTTAAAATCATTAAGAATTATGGCAGAAACATGCTGGAGTTACAGTTATCAGGAGCCAAAATCTTCATGGAATGAAGTGGAATGACTTGGTAAACCAGAGATGACTAAGAAAGAAGGGCTTCAGGTGGCATAATATGACTGAGATTAAGTAGTAATTATAAACAATGATAACTAAATCCTCTTTTCCAAGCCAATTGGCATGAGAACTGTGAAAGAAAACAGTACCCAATTAATGGAAGCAGCATACAGAGTGGAGGACCAGTAAAGCAAGCAGATAAATGCAATAGTCACAAATGAGATTGAGAACCTAAGTGATTGTGCTTATTACTGTACCAACATCCAGAAGTACAATGATAGAGAATGTGCAGGGATGAAAATTAAGATCAAAAGGGGACTTTACAGAGCAGTAAGGGAATAAAAGTACAAATTTAAACAATCTCATAAATAAAAGAGCAGTCCCTAATTTGAGAAACATTCATTCAAACTCCTCAAATTGTTGGAACTCACAAAGTCCTGGATTTGTTACTGGATTTCTTGAAATAGCATAATCCACTAGAATGTGAGCTCAGAAGACTAGGATAGAATATTACTTGATGCATAATGTGGAGTCAATAAATACCTGTCAAATTGAAATGGATTTTGAATAAAAATGCTTCTGTGGATGTTCATGATTCTCAATGCCTGTGTTAGAGACTGCTAGTTGCCTGTTAAAATCCTTACCCCTCTTCAGCAGTAACAGAGTTAATATACTATATTTCTTGGAGAATAATAGGGTTTCCATTATTATACAACACATACAAAGATGAAATTGCCTCCCAAGCAAAGTTCCTGTGTGCAGTAAAAATAAGATGCAAATCTGGTATTCAATTACTGAGACTTCTTCCTATTTATCTATTTTGATGAACTTCAAACTCAAGTGTTTTGCATTTTGATAATCAGTTTGAATTCATATCTTTAATTGAAAATAAATCATCAAATGCCCTTGCTAGTGGATTTCTAGCAGTCTCTGACAAAGCTACCTGGCACCAATAACCTGCACAGAGAATTATTTACTGAAAATACCCCAGCCCTCTTTGCTACTGACTCTCAGTAAGTAAGTTCTTATTGACTGGCTGTAGTCAGAAAGGATATGTTTAAATTCCAAGCTGAAACTTAAAATATTGAATGTGCAAACCTACAAGTTTATTTCTTCTTTTTTGCCACCTGAAACAAGACTGGTGATGTCACAACTGTAGATAACAGACCTCTTTGGAAAGACTTTACAAACTGTGGTGTACATATGGATAACATGATGTTAAATTATTTTATGATTCATTCTGGGGTGGAAACCATAATTCAGCATTTTTAACAAGCTCCCTGGGGATGCCAATGATACTAGCACATGGATCACATGTTGAATATGAAAGCATTGTGGAGGGCAAAGAAAAAGATAGAAAGTAAACTGAATCCATGAATGAAGAAGAGAAGATTCACTGCCCTGTCAACCTGGAAAATGTAAATGAGTCTGGCACATCAAAAAGAATAAGCTTCCTATAAGTTAAACAACTCTTTCATTGCATCTCTCTTTTATAGACACCTTGTGTTACTCTAAGTAAAAGCATAACAACAAAACAAACAAACAAATGTAATACCACTCTCCTCTTTATGTAAATATACTATATTTCTGGGAGAGTAATTAGATTTCCATTATTACACAACACATACAAAGATGAAATTGCTTCCTGAATATTTTGTGTATTTTTCCATAAATGATATAGTTTGTGTTGACCATAAAAATGTACACCATTGGAGTTTGAAGTAAATCAAAGTAGATTTATATGCAGTAAAAATCAGATGTTGCCTCTTCCACCATAAAAGATCTACAGATTAGGGTCTGACCATCAGATATGCTGGGCACATTGGAATCTATTAATGCCCAGATGTGGACTTCTTTGCATGGCCTAGCTCATTTTTACCAAATAAAATAGGACCTGGAACATAAACCTGAGCATGAGTTTAGTGAATGCTTCAGAAAATGCAATTAGAGAACAGGCCTAAATATGTACGATATTATCTATTGCTGAATAACAAATTGCTAAAAATTCAGCATCTTGAAATATTTCTCATATTATCTCACAGCTTTTGGAGATCAAGGGTGCAGGCACAACTAAATTCCATGAAGGACTAGGTGCTTCTGTGGTGTGTCAAAAGGCTGCAATCAAGGTGTCAGCCAGAGCTGTGATCACACTTCAAGGTTCACTTGGAGAACGATCTGCTCTCAAACTCATGTGGTTGCTGGCAGAATTCAGTTCATTGCAAGTTGTTGGACTGACGGGCTCAGTTTTTGCTGGGTGTTGGCTAGAGGCTGCCCACAGTTCCTTGCTATGTTGGCATCTCTTCTGGGCAGTTCACAGCCTGGAAGTATGCTTCATCAAAGCCAAAATAAGAGAATCTGGGAGCAAGATGGAAATCCTTATATTTACCTATTCTTTTGGTTAGTAGGAAAACATATATCTCACCAACACACAGGGGAAGGGGATGACACAGGTATGAATACCATGGAAAGGAATAATTTCAAACATTTTAGAGTCTCTTCATGCTCACCCTAGTCAGTATATGACTTTCCACGAGAAGTTCTCATAAAATGAAAATTGTCATAAGAAGTTTTCTATGCTTAGGATTGAATCATTAATAAATGATCTCACAACATTTCAATGATTATTGGGGCCTAGTTAATCATAATTGAAAAGGCTAGAGAGTACATCCACTCCCAGTGCTTTACCCTAAGATCAGTGCTTTACTTCATTTTCAGTTTTCTATGTGCCTGAACAGTTTCATAATGTAAATGCTTTTTTTACTACACTTCATTTTATTTTCTAAAGTACAGAATATTTTCCTTAAGTTTTAATATTAAATAGAACTATTTAGCTATTTTACCTGAAAAAAATTATGAATCCCAATTTTAATGAGAATGATTTATAATATGTTACTAATAAATCTGTGTAAACATAAAAATTATTATAAATGCAATGACAGTGCATGTAGAAATGTAAAACTAAAATATATTTTCAAACATTACTGCAGCACTACTATCAATATTTCAATGACTATTAATGTGGTTATATTATAGTAAAATTGACACATATGAATATTACACAGAGATGTAGCAAAAGTACTTTTGAGTTTCGGACAACAATGTTAACACCAATATTCTCTATTGAAACTGATGTAAGCGATTATCATGCACCCCAAAATTATTTGATTTCCACTTGATACAAATGTTTTTCTCTCTGTAGGGTATGAACTTGTATGTACGTAGAAAAACAAGTTCTTAAAGTTAATTCATTCCTGTGCCTCCTATTGTAAGTAAGCTCTTTTGATGAGGCTATTTTAGTTAACGTGTGACCCACCTCATTCAGGATGGGTCTTAATCCTCTTACTGGAGTCCAATATAAGAGTGATGAATAAACACAAG
>JAQZBX010033471.1:0-25384 GCA_029593785.1 Cabassous unicinctus | reverse complement strand
TTAACTGTTTGCCTAATGTCGGATATTTTGATTGTTTCAAATTTGGGACTACAAATAAAGATTCTATGATAACTGACTCTGATTTGCTAAAAGACCTAGGTTTATATAAATTTTATTTTCTTTTGAACAGCTACATATCATTGAAGTTGGCACACCACCTACAGGGAACCAGCCCTTTCCAAAGAAGGCAGTGGATGTTTTCTTTCCTCCAGAGGCACAAAATGATTTTCCTGTTGCAATGCAGGTATTGTAGGCAAAAAATAAGTGGATTTTTATCATCTTTCCTCTTAAACAAAAAACAAAAAAAACCCCACAATACTACTCAGTTAATATAGTTTAAGCAGTACTTAAAAGAATATCCTTATTTTCCCCCCCAAGGTAAAGTTTATTAATGAAACTTTGTGAAATAATGCTCTTTCATGTAATATATAAACTGGGTAATCATAAATTGTTAAAATTGTCTTTTATTTTATAGATTTTATTCATATTCTTGTGTTTTATGTAAGAGCTTGAATGTTTCATATTGAAATGTGCTATAAAAATTAGGGAAGCCATAAATATTAGTTTTATGCTTTTCATATAAGCCTCTTGTCCAAGCCTTAGAATTTTACCATCTGTAAAATGGAATTGGACTAAATTTTCTGTTTGTAGAATTATTGTTTTACTGAAGTGTTGATTTTCTTTGTACAGATCAGTGAAAAGCATGATGTAGTGTTCTTGATTACTAAGTATGGTTATATCCACCTCTATGATCTTGAGACTGGTACCTGCATCTACATGAATAGAATCAGTGGAGAAACAATCTTTGTTACTGCACCTCATGAAGCCACTGCTGGAATAATTGGAGTAAACAGGAAGGGACAAGTAAGGAAACCTCAAAACTTAAATTTCTGCTTAAATTAAGCAGTAAGATAAAATAACACTTGTCACTGTTAGCCCTTTTCAAAAAGTTAATCGTAATTTTGCATATCTGAAAATACAAAAGTGTATGAGTACAACCTCTATTTAATCCTGTCTCAGATAGAGAAAGTGTTTGGCATATAGCCATTTGGTTGTGCATGTGTGTCTTTATTGTCAAAAGAAGTCTCCATGCAGAGACTACTAGGGCCACTTTGACAGATCATATACTTTCTATAGGTATTTTCTTCCAATTATGATCTCTAAGTCAGAGAGATTACAAAATAAAGGGAAAATAATTGTTCCTACATCCTTTTTCCAGACTCCTTAATTAAGTATTACTAAATATTTAATGTTGGAAGGTAATAAGTTAGAGAGCAATTGTCGTTTTAGAGAAAAATCATGCAGAAAGTACGGTTTTCTTAGTATTTTAATGTAATTGAAATATTCTGAGGCATCTTAGTTTCTGAAAAATTGTTAAAATTTCAAAAACTAATATTGATATTAATTTTTCTCCAAATTAGTATTTTTTTCCAAATAGTGAACAAAGGGAGTAGTTTTTTTCCCTCTTTTATTCAGTTGTTTTGTAAAATCTGGTTGGTTTGTGAAGAGGCAATTCCTCTAGAGAAAGATGCCTTCCCACCCCACCTTAACTCCAAACTTGGTTAGGTATTTCTGCTTTATGTCCCTGTAACTGACATAGGAATTATCACACTTACATAGCAGTTATCACACTGAATTTGCAGTTGCTTGCTTAGTGTAGTCTATTTCACTATTCATTAGAAAGGGTCTTGTCTTTGTTTAGTTGTATTTCTGTGTCTAGTTGTTTAGTTGTATTTTTGTGTTTGGCACAAAAGCTATTTCTACAAATTGGGTACCTTTTAGGTATTTGGTTGCATATGTCTGTCTTGGAGAAATCAAGAATGAATTGGTGTTTTGGTGAGTTGATGTAGTGATAAAGAATTTCTAACCGTCATGAAGTTTTTTAAAAATATATTTTTATTAAAGAAGTTGTGAGCTTTTAACAATCAGGCACATGTGAGGAATTCCCATACAACACTCCTTCACCAACACATCCACCATTGTGGAACATTTGTTACAGATTATGAGATAATATCATCAGACTATTACTACTAACTATGGTTCATAGCATACATTTGGCATATTTTTTCCATACCCCCTGTTGTTAACACACCACATCTTTGGCATTGATGTAAGAATACTACAGTATTCTGCTAACTGTAGTCCATCATGAAATTTTGAAGCCAGAAACCTTTTTATTTCTGCCACCTTGCACATGGGTTTTTGTTTTTAAATTAGAGAAGTTGTAGGTTAATAGAAATATACTGCAGAAAGTACAGAGTTTCCATATATGTCCCCCTCAAATGCACAATTTTCCCCATTAACACTTCACATTAGTGTGGTACCTTTGTTACAATGGAGGAAACAATATTATTAGAATTATACTAGGAAGCTGAGGTGGCCCAAGTGATTAAGCGCCTCTCTCCCACATGAGAGGTCCCAGGTTCGGTTCCTGGTGCCTCCTAAAGAGAAGACGAGCAGACACAGAGAGCACATAATGGACATGGCAAGCGCAAACAACCGGGAGGAGGGGAATAAATAAATAAAAATCTTTGGGGGCTGGAAAAAAAAGGAAAGCGGATGTGGCTCAAGCGATTGAGCTCACGCCTACCACATGGGAGGTCCGTGGTTCGGTTCCCATTGCCTCCTAAAGAAGACAGTGAGCTGGCACGATGGGCAGGCATGGCAAGATGATGCAACAAGAGACACAAGAAGAAGAAGAAAAACATAATGAGAGAGACAGCAACAACACCACCAAAAGCAAAGGAATAGAGGTGGCTTAAGCGAATAGGCTCCTCCCTCCCACATCCGAGGTCCCGGGTTCAGTTCCCAGTGCCTCCTAAAGAACAAGGAAGATGAGCAGGCACAGCAAGTGCAAACAACAAGGGGGTGGGGAGAAATAAATAAATAAATAAATAATAAAACTTTTTTTTAAAAAAAAAGAATTATGCTGTTAACTATGGTCCATAGTTTAGGATTTACTGTGTTGATGTTTTTAAGATAATGCTGATGCTAATATATCTTAAATGATTTCACCATACATATTTGATATACATAGTTCTGTGTCTGGGAATTTGATAGTTAAGCTGTCCACATCTCCCCTTTCACCCTAATTTTATGTGCCTGTTTTGAGAAAGGAGTTGGGTATTTATAGTAATTTTAGGCTTCAGGGCTTTCCTTCACTCTTTTTTTTTTTTAAACGGTACCGGGGATTGAACCTAACTAAGACCTTGTACATGGGAAACAGGCACTTAAACCACTGAGCTACATCTGCTCCCAATCTTTCACTCTGATTCTTTTAATCAAAGCAGACTATTAGCTGGGCATATGTCCTAGAGTGATGCATGTGTTGGTTTCCACTGATTGTTAAAATGAAAACTATCAAGATGCATAGCTAGTATTCCTCTCTCAAACACCTTTGCTCTTTAGCTTTAATCCTGAACTTAGTACAACTGAGTACTTTAGAAGCTAGAGGAATAGTAACTTCCTGTAGCCTTCATGTGTCTTAATAAGAACTGGTTGCTAGAAGTTTGCTAGAACAGTCTCAAAGAATGGTAAATATGAAACTGGATTTGGTGTTTAGGGAAGATATAAGATAGTGATCAATAGGAAGCTTCAGAAACTGAATTTGTTAATTTTCCCCTACCTTCTTCCTAGGAGGTAAGAGTTAACTTAAGGCTACCTTCTTCCTAGGAGGTAAGAGTTAGGGAAGGCCAATGATTGTAAAGAAATTAATTCATTCCTTTGAGTGGTATTGTTTAATCTGTATTAGAACGACACATTGCAGATACAGAGTGGTCTAAGATTTGAGAATGGAAGGTCTGACCGTTAGTAATAGAAAGAATCTTGAAAGTTAAAATTTGTTCATATTCCTCAAAAGTAGTAGAACAGGCAGGGCAGACTGTTACCTATCTATTTAATTACTGAGCTTTCAAATAGTGCTAAGTTTTTGTTGATCTTGGGACAAAAAATTCCCATTTTCATTCATTGAACAAATATTAAACGTATTTTGTGCCAGGTACTGTCTGGTGCTAGTAATACAATTAAACATAGATCAGCCCTTTTCCTCGTGTGAAATGGTGAGTAAGAAGCAGTTAGACAAGTGATTATCGTAGTATAAGAAGTGTAGGATACCATAAGTAGTCTGTAAGTTGAGGAATATAACTAGATCTGACACTGGAGGGAGGGATGGACGGGAAGAGAAGGACTCCCTTTCTCTAGGGCATATGATAGTACAGCTTTCATGGCTGGCAGGGTAAAAACATTGCATGGCAGTGACTATCTAGGACAGAGCATGGATCACTGTTCTCTGAAGCTATTAGAAATTACCCTGGGAAACAGATGTGGCTCAAAGCAATTAGGCTCCTGTCTACCATATAAGAGGTCCAGGGTTCAGTTCCCGGGGCCTCCTGGTGAAAGGCAAGCTGGCCCATGTGGAGAGCTGGCATAGCAAGATGACACAACAAAAAGAGACACAGAGGAGAGACAATAAGAGACAAAGCAGACCAGGAAGCTGAGGTGGCACAAGAGATTGAGCGCCTCTCTGCCACTCCAGAAGGTCCCAGGATTGGTTCCCAGTGCTGCCTAAAGAGAAGAAAGCAGACACAGAAGATCACACAGAGAGCAAATGGGACGGGGTGGGGTGGGGTGGGGGATAAATAAATAAATCTTTTAAAAAATTGCTCTTTATTGATGCCATATTTGTCTATTAGTTCTCTCAGGACATTAAAACTATTCAGTACGTATTTATTAAGCATCTATTGTGTACCTAGTTAATATTGCTTCCCTCATTGAGTGCATAATCTGGTTTCTAGGAATGTAACTATAACTTATGTAAATTACTGAAAAATCTCAGAATCAAGAGTATAATTTAAATTCTTCCAAGTGAGCCCTAGTTTCATTTAGATTTCCTAGCTTCTTCAGATCATTTTCTGTAGGTTGTCAGGATTGTGTTCTCTAGGAATCTATAAGCCATATGGAATTGTCTTTTCAATTAAATGCCTTTTTAATTTTAGATTTTGACCACTTTAAGAATGAATGGATGGTAGGAAATCAGTTAGGTCTTGAGCAGTATGGAGTAGGTAAGGAAATCTGAAAATATTACAGAATGGTGAAGTTTAGGAACCCCAAAATGGTTTTTTGCACCATGTGGCACTCATTTTTAAATCCCCTTATTCTTTCTCCTAGCCCCCCCCCCCCCCTTTTTTCTTTCTTTCTTAAAATGTATGGCTAACAAAAAAGCAGCTGTCACAATTTCATCGTTTCGTTATCTCTAAGTAGTAAACTGGCTCTAAATAGATTTGGTATTATCTATTCAAATACGCACATTGCAGTTAATCTTTAAATTGCAGGTTCTGTCAGTATGTGTGGAAGAAGAAAACATAATTCCTTATATCACCAATGTCCTACAAAATCCTGATTTGGCTCTGAGAATGGCTGTACGTAACAACTTAGCTGGTGCTGAAGAACTCTTTGCCCGGAAATTTAATGCTCTTTTTGCCCAGGGAAATTACTCAGAAGCAGCAAAGGTGGCCGCTAATGCACCAAAGGTAAACAGTTATGAACATTAGAAGTTTTCTTGATTGGCTTAATGTTAATATTTTCTATTTCTAATACTGCTAGAAGAGTACTAGCTTTCCACAGAGAAGCTAATCTTCTTTAGGTTACGTATTCCTTTAATAGAATATAACAGTACTTGTCTTTGCCTCTAGATTTAGTTAATTATTTTTCTGTGCCTCTAAATTAGCCTTTTAAAATTCAGAATGTTAGAAGGAAAATGTACATCTAGCAAGCTATGATTTACATAGGTGTAAGGATGTTGAGTTTCTTAGGTGTAATACTGTCTTATGTTTGTAAATGATAGCTAATGATTTTATTTTCAAAAATTGGAGATTAAACAGATCTGTCCAATTTATGGTAGGTAGAGTTGTCTGAAATTGAACTGAATTTGTTTCCATTACTTCTGTATTATGTTGGACTAAATTAAAACCTTACATTCCTGGCCAGTATTAATGAAGAAATTTGCACTTGATATAGGCTTGAGTTAGTAATTAGCTAGAACTACTTTATGATTATACTTATTCTTTTACAATTTGTCATTGTAATTATCTCAGTATATTTCTGATTCTGGGTAATCTCATAACATTGAACCAGGTGCTGACTGAATCTTTACTACAGGTATAGAAAATTAGAAATTTGCTGTTAGTAGATGGAATCATGCCTTTAAGATTGATGTAAGAGACCCACAAGATTATTAGTTTGATGTTTGGATCACCTTTAAGGAGTCCTTAAAATTTGACTGTCTTAAAGGGAATCCTTCGGACTCCAGACACCATCCGTCGGTTTCAGAGTGTCCCAGCCCAGCCAGGTCAGACTTCTCCTCTACTTCAATACTTTGGAATCCTTTTGGACCAGGGCCAGCTGAACAAATATGAATCCTTAGAACTGTGCAGGCCTGTGCTTCAGCAAGGGCGGAAACAACTTTTGGAGAAATGGTTAAAGGAAGATAAGGTAGGTTAACGCGTGTCAACAAAATTTTGCTTTGATTGGCTTAGATATCGTGTTAGCAAGTTAAACTTCTAGGCTATACCAAAATGTTGCCATCCATTATTTGCTACTTGTAGGAACAGAACAGAATAGACATTGCATGAATGAGATGCATAAACTTAATTTCCTCTTAGAAATTCATTTCTTTTTATGGCACGTTGAAGCCATGTAATTCCGTTGTTTAGTTTTTGAAATTGAATCTCAGATTCCTGCCTGATGGTTTAAAACTACTAACTCTGGAAACAAATTGCTGTTCTTTTGCTTTAGGAAATGCTTAATGTGAAACTTTACTTCAGTGTGCATTCATATTTGTCCGTATATGTGACACTCATTTGGACATAGGAATATATTCCTATCTCCCACACTTGATATGCACAGTAGTTTCAACCATACAAGTATCATATCTTTTCTTTTAGAACTTCCAGAGTATCATCAAAATCGTGGTATTTGCCGCTGGTAAGCATGTTTGTGTGTGCTAAGGAAACAATGTTATACGAAGTGTTGGATCATAGACTTGTTAACAAGATGAGAGCAGAGCTCTCTAATTTGCAATGACGTACTATTTCCCAGAGTGGTTTCACAGAATGTTAATTAGTGTTACTTGAAAAAGTATGTGAGTTTCTTAAAATTTATTTGAAAATGAGCTTTTTTTATGATGTTATCCAAATTTCTTTTCTGTAGGATTTCTCCATGCCTGTGATATTCATTTGGTGTACTTATTAGTTTTCTTTTTGCACAGAACATATAATGGTTCTATATTTTGTAGAGTATATTTTGGGAAATGCTGCTTATTTGTAAGGCAGCAAACAAGTAATTAGTCCTTTCATATCAACCATAAAAAGTCTTTATCTACATAGTGGTACTATTGAATTGCCATGTCTAATGCCATTGTCAAGAACTGAGGTGGCACGGTTTAAAGCCTGCTGAGTAGTGAAAAATTCTCAGTGTCAAATTATACCTTTCAGTGTTTTAGTATATATTGGTAGTGTTTTTCATATTAATAATTCTAAACCCTTATTTCTTGGCCTTGCTTCTGGCATTCTGAAAGGATACTGGAGGATGGTACTTCAGATATGGGGTACTTGGACAGGGGTCTTTGCTGAAGAAAAGTTACTAGCCACACTAGCTAGTATTTGAGGTCTGTCTTAATTGTTTAAAATAAAAGAGGATGGGAACAGCCAAGGTAACTGAGTTCACCGTGTAAACTTTTTAGGTATCATTACATTTTTTGTGGATGATAAATGTGATCCATTTGATCAAATGGACACTGGTCAGCTCTTCATTAGCCTATTCAGTTGAGCGGTATAGACTATGATAGTACTTACTTCTGAGTTCTGATTATTAATTATAAGGGATATTCACAGAAGAACCTATTAGAAGTATAAAATCATGGAGTGAGTGGTTGAACACACTTCACATGTATTATGAGGTCCGGTACCTCCTTTTAAAAAAAAAAAAGGAAGTATAAAATCAACTCTAATATGTAAAGCAAAACTTTTTTTTTCAAATTGGGAGCTGATTGAATGACATAGGTTGAATGATAGGGTATTTGCTTGTGTATCACCTAAAAATTCTGAAATTTTTATGTTTTTTGACCTTGTGAAATGAGTGTCCTGCCTTATAGGCTTAAATCCAAAAGTCAAGAAGATAATAGAGCTTAAATCTTTCTGCATACAGCTTACACCCTAATTTTAATAATGGTACTTATTTAAGCCTCTCTTGGCTCTTTCAGTATCACATTTTCATTTGATAACGTTACATTAAAAGTTGCATTATTTTTTAAAAATTGGATCTGATACCTTAGTTTTCTAAATAGTAGTACAAATAAGTACAAGATTCAGCTTTAAAGTAATTGCACTCTTAACAGAGTTGGTGATATCTATAAGCATGATGTCTTGGTGGGGTTTTATCCTTGGTTAAGTAGGATATGTGGAGAATTCTACCAAGACATTGCTGTGAATACTAGATCAGAGTCTAGAACCCACAACTGCTACGTATTTATAATAAATTCTGGGAAAATTTAGTAAGTCACTACCATATTAATTATTAATTAGTGGAAGTAGTATCAGCTCCTCATTTGTAAAACAACTCATGGATCACTAAACAATCTCTTTTTCCTCTGGACAGCTGGAGTGTTCTGAAGAACTAGGTGATCTTGTGAAATCTGTGGACCCTACATTGGCACTTAGTGTGTATCTGAGGGCTAATGTTCCAAATAAAGTCATTCAGTGCTTTGCAGAAACGGGTCAAGTCCAGAAGATTGTTTTATATGCTAAAAAAGTGAGTTTAATGAAAAATTCTCTACATAAATTCGTTAAAATATCATGAGAAATGGGGCTATAGTAACTCTCAGTGACTTTAGTGAATTTTTCTTAAATTTTGAAATACTTGGAAAAGTATTAAAAAACGCTATCTTATCTCATATAGAATTACTCTTGCGTGGCCTATCACAATTTAAGATAACAGGGGCATGTTAAACTTGTTAGAATAAACTTTTTGACATGGTCATTCATTGAAAATGAATAAGCCAATTTTTAAAAATTACAGCTATTTGTTCAACTATGTCATTACCAGGTATATAGTTGCCTGATACAAACCAAGGTAAAATTGAGCATCTTAAATTGAAACTGAATTTATACTTTACCAGTGGTTCTAAATTAGCAAGATTTTATGATAGAAAAAGACCTTAAATGCTATAAATTAAACTTTGCAGCAGATTTTAAGGCTTTGTCCACTTGTAGGTTGGATATACTCCAGACTGGATCTTTCTGCTGAGAAATGTAATGCGTATCAGTCCAGATCAGGGTCAGCAGTTTGCTCAAATGTTGGTTCAAGATGAAGAACCTCTTGCTGATATCACACAGGTAAAGGAATTACAATGTGTTTCTGTAGACTTTGATTTAAATGGACAAGGGAGGGATCTCTGACTTAAAATGACTTTGGAGAAGAACGGGATAAACTGAGTTTGTAGGAGTTACAACTGTATCTACATGGATAAATCTCAAATGTCTTACAAAAAAAAGCAAGTTGTGGAAAAATTGTATGATGTCATCTGTATACAGTTTGAAAACACTCAAAACAAACACCAGCTTGTCTAGAGATGCGTATGTATTAAAAATATGAAAACTACATGGGAATGATGAAACATATAGGATAGTGGCTTCACTGTATAAGGGAGGAGTTACTTATAGTAATGAGGTGACCACAGAGTTAGCATAAGCTTTTATATGTTTTAAATAGTTCATAAAAAAATTATCAGTGTGATTGTATTCTGCTATTACATGGAATCTTGAAATACATTGTTTTAACCAGAAATAAAAGTAACTGGGTTCTCCAGAAAAGTTATTCATTAAATCTGGGATTTGATCTATGAATTTTTTATATGTAAAGACACTGATAATGTTTTTAATTTCCTTTCATTTACTGTCAGAAGTATGAAGCATTTTTTATAAATCTTAAAAAGTTTCTTTTAAATCACTTCTTGTAGATTGTGGATGTCTTTATGGAATACAATCTAATTCAGCAGTGTACTGCATTCTTGCTTGATGCGCTAAAGAATAATCGCCCATCTGAAGGTCCTCTGCAGACACGGTTGCTTGAGATGAATCTTATGCATGCACCTCAAGTATGTTTTTCATGGTTTTTAGGCATATTTCCAACAGCATTTTAGTAGTCAGAGCTGCTTAATAACTTCGGTAGATATTCAGGGCTTCTGAGGTTCTTAAGTTATTTGAAATTACTGAGATGTTTTCTTTTCCTCATTCAAGAAAATTTAGCTAACATTACTTTGTACTTTACTTTTTTTCAATTCACTGTTGTATCTTATTATGTAATCTGGATGTAGAATTACTGATAAAAATCGGGTGGAAAAATAAACTCATCCTGTTCATGGTTTTATAGGTTGCAGATGCTATTCTAGGAAATCAGATGTTCACACATTATGACCGGGCTCATATTGCTCAGCTCTGTGAAAAGGCTGGCCTACTGCAGCGTGCACTAGAACACTTCACCGACTTATATGATATAAAGCGTGCAGTTGTTCATACCCATCTTCTTAACCCTGAGGTATTTCAGTTTCTTACCTAATAGATGGTGTTAGTTGTGCTTAATTAAAATACTGAAAATGTATTTGTGGTGCTTGATTTTAGTAATTTCATACCACCATGAGATTCAACTTCATTTTATTTATTTACTTATTTATTTTGTCCTCTAGTGGTTAGTGAATTACTTTGGGTCCTTATCAGTAGAAGACTCCCTAGAATGCCTCAGGGCCATGCTCTCTGCCAATATTCGCCAGAATCTGCAAATATGTGTTCAAGTGGCTTCTAAATATCACGAACAACTGTCAACTCAGTCTCTGATTGAACTTTTTGAATCTTTCAAGAGTTTTGAAGGTAATTAGGAAGTTCTCAGTTGTTTTTAATTACTTACGATAGCCAAGAGGGGCAGGCTTATGATTGCAGGCTACTGGAAATCTGTCTTTCTAAAAGCTTAATTTTAATGGGACATTTTAAGATGTGTTATTCAATAAATGTTGTCAAGCACCTTTTATGCCAGGTCCTAGGGATACAGGTGAACAAGTCAGTTCTGCTTGGATATTTTATAGATGAATTAAAGGTAGAATTTTAAGATACAGATGTGTAGTAGCTTTGTCATGCTTGTATTGTCTGAGTCTTCTAATAGCCATAGTTTCTAGCCAAAGACATTTTGTAACTTATACAGTAGAATTTCTCATCCTTGGCACTATGGACATTTTGGACTGAATAATTCTTTGTTGTAGGGAGGCTATCCTTTGCCTTATAGGATATTTAGCAGCATCCCTTGCTTCTACCCACTAGATACTAGTAGCATCAGTGCCCCTACTACTGACAACCAAAAACATGTCCAGATATTGACATATGTCCACCGGGAAGAAAATCACCCCCAGTTGAGGACCACTGCTGTACAGAGTACTAATGTAATCATTGGTGGATGGCTCTCAGGTTCATTAGCTAAACTTCTGGTCCCTGATGACCTTTTTTACCTTTTATTTGTGGTAGTGCTCTAGACAGCAAGGGTAAGAAATTCTACTGGTTTTCTTTCACAGTTACTGTATGTAAACTATGCAATGAATTAGAGCTTTAAATACAGTACCACTAGCCACATGTGGCTATGTAGGCTTAAAGGAATTAAAAATTAAATATAATTAAAAATTCTTCAGTCACGTTAGCCACATTTGAAGTGCTCAGTTAGAGACATTGGCTACCACGTCGGACTGTGCAGATATAGAACATTTTCATCTTTGCAGAAAGTGATATTAGACAGCACTGTTTTAAATTCTTTCCAAACTACTTTTATGTATTTCCTGTTAGTTGCATATGGAAAAACACCTGGTATAACGGTCTTCAAATTTTAAATTTCTTATATGGAGTATGGTGTCATAATAAGCTTTGGTATTGAGCTGCCCCTAACTACTTGTAAACTATTGGAAAACATTGACTTGAATTTTCTTTTCTGTAGGGATTAAAGTGCAAGTCAATTTTATTGAACTGGTTACTACTAGATTAATTAGCGTTTTTATTGATCTTTTTGATCAATCAGCAGCCAGTTTATATTTGGGACTATTTAGTAATCAGGTTCATTCTTAGGATATACCAATGTTTTCAGTTGTTTAAGTCTTTCTATTCTGTCATTCTCAAAAATGCTCCTAAGCTTAATTTCAATTATTTGTTTCTTTAAGGTCTCTTTTATTTTCTGGGATCCATTGTTAACTTTAGTCAGGACCCGGACGTGCACTTTAAATATATTCAGGCAGCTTGCAAGACTGGGCAGATCAAAGAAGTGGAAAGAATCTGCAGAGAAAGCAACTGCTATGATCCTGAGCGAGTTAAGAATTTTCTCAAGGTAAGTGATTTTGAGTAATGCTTTTTCTAGTTGGGTTGAAGAGCAGTTCTGCAGGGGTTTGGTCATAATATTAAAATGTGTTTTTTTTTTTCTTCAAATGTGAGATTTTTAGCATTCAGAATTTGCATGCTGGCTTATTTCTTCCAACAAAATACTCCATGGTTTCCTTTGAAATAGGAAAGAAAACTGGTAAGAAATACTTGAAAACTCATCTGTTTAAAAGAAGAAAAGAATAGACCATCTCAAAAGAATTTCCTTTTTTTCCCCTGTTTTAACTTTGGGAAGAAAAATTTTAGAATGGTCATAGACCCTCATTGTCATTTTCCTATTACAGGGAAAGGATTCTCTTGTTCTAAAGGATATAAATATATATCTCTCTGTCCTGAAAATAGCCTAACTCTAGAAACTAAAATACTAATTTAGAATAATTCACAAACTAAAGATGTAATCAAACCAAAACTCAGCTTTGTGACACATGATGTCAATTCTAGAGACATAAGGATTGCCTGTTGGAGTGAAGAATTATAATAATTGGTAGCTCTTTAAAACATTTGTAAGAGGGAGCAGATGTAGCTCAAGTAACTGAGCACCTGCTTCTATATATATGAGGTCCTGGGTTCCATCCCCGGTACCTCCTAAAAACAAACAAATGAAAAAAAAAAAATACACAAAACAACTTGTTGGAGAGCGAATGTGGCTCAGCGGTTGAGCACCTGCTTCCATATACAAGGTCCTGGGTAAAATCCCCAGTACCTCCTAAACAAATATGTAAGAGCAGTTAATTTTGTTTGATGTGTAACCTAGCTTTACCTTTATTCATACCTATTAGTTACTTTTGTGAGGAAAATAAGCCTTAAAGTTGGCAGCTATCTGTAAAAGACAAGGAAAACTGTAGTAAGTCAGATTATAAAAATTTTATGTAAGTTGCCTTAGGAGAAAATGATTTAAGGGATTGTATATAAATTTCATAAATGTTTTTTTGTCTTCTGGAAGAATTTTAGATTTAAACTAAAACCAAAATGACTTTTCCTACCCCCAGACTGTCATCATTTTTGGAGAATCTGTAGTTGCATTGACAGATTCTTTTAAAGAATTTACTATCTGTACTTTAGATTAAATTGCTAAACCTTTAGGGTTTCATTGTCATGAGGTAGTGAAAGTGCTGAAGTTTACCTACATTTTAGATTAAAAGATAAACTTTCCAAATGAGTATAATTTTATAATTTCTTGCCATTATGAATCTTCTAGGTAACCTGGCTTGTAAGATGTGTTTGAGCCCAAGATTTTCTGGTGTCAAAAGAACTTCTGAATGAGAAGGATTTGATGCTCTATGCTTAACTAGTATACCCCTAGTACTGATTCATTTCCTTTTTCAAGTATTGTTACTATTTCCTTTTTGAAAAAAAAACACTACTGGTTGCTTGCATTGATTCTTTTTGTTTTCATTAAGCTCCCAGCTTTTATGGTCCAGTTGTGATTTCTCTACCCTTGAGCCTCCCTTAAAACCTCTCTTTAAATGTTTTCACTCTTGGGTATTAATAGAATTGGATTGATTCTGAAGTATATATAATATAGATGGCAAAGCAGGAATAAATTAACTATCTTTTAATTATGAAGTTCTTGAGCTCAAAATAAAAATACCTGACCTCTGGGTACTAGGATGGTGCTGCCTTAAGTTGCTTGCCCCATGGGATCTAATCAGGTGAGGATTCACATCCCATTCTTGTGATTTACTTGCAAGCTTGATATAGTAAAAGGGAGTGGGTATGCATTGCTGGGTTTTGAATCAGTCAGTCAGACCTGGCTCAAATTCCATTTCTTTCAAGTTTGCCTCAGGCAAATTAACTAATGTGGCTAAGCCTCAGTTTTCTCAGGTGTAGTTAAGTTGTGGTTTATCGAGCACTGTAAATACTAGAGATGTTCAAATGGTAACTTTGTTTAATAAGCTGTGTTTATGGGCCTTGGAAGTAAGACCCAGCCTACATGTGATTTCCACCCCCCACCCCTCCAATCAGGTAATTTTTATTTTAAGTTTCCAATTTATAGAAGGAACTTTAATTCCACCAGGTGAACCTAGTGTCTTATGTTTAATCTGAGATGGGAGTACAATACTAAGATGCTACTACTCTTACATTCAGTCTCTTGCCCCAGCATATTGGACCATTTAGCAACTTTTCCTTATTAATCTATAGTACATAGCTACAGTGCCTCTCAACATACTTTTTTTTTTTTTTTTCCAACATTAAAAATTTTTTTTTTTAATTTTGGAGGTACTAGCTGCATGATAATTGACATATATTTATACTCTGTGCCCCTAAGGAAAATACTTCTCTCTGAATCTAATCTTGAAATTTTGAGTGCCAATTGTGGCCTAGACACCAGAAATACAGAGATTGATAGAACATAACTTTTCCTTTAAAGTAACCTTTAAGGGGATGAAATGGTGTCATTAGCATCTTTTGACTCATGCCCTAACTTTGTGGAACTATAGCTGTTCATATAAAGCACTAAACTGTTCCCCAGACCAGTAGCTCCTTGCTGCCTCTAACCTTATTTTCTACCATTCTTTCCCTCCTTGTTTTGCTTCATCCACACTGGCCGATTTGTTATTCCTTGTACTTTCAAAGTACTCTCCTGTCCTAGGGCCTTTGCCACATTCCTTTGCTCTCAGACCTTTATGACCCTTACCTTCTTTGTGTTTCTGATCAAATGCCACGAGTGAGGACATCCCGTGTTACCCTGTCTAAAATAGAACGCATCCGTTCTCCATGCCTACCTCCCCCTAGAATGTAAGCTGCTTGAGGGAAGTGAACCTGCTTACTTTGTTTCCTGCAATATCTAAGAACAGTGCCTGGTATGTAGGTACTCAGTAAAGATTTGTTAAATGAATAAATTCTTATTTAGGAAAACCTCTGAATGTGTTAAAATAATTTTAGTTTTGTTCTGAAAATCTTTAGCCATTATATGGAAAAAAAGAAAAATTTAAAATGTTAATAGCATCACTTCCCTGTAATAAATCAAGTGCAAATTTAGGTAATCAAGAAAGTATCCTACTTTTTGTCTACTTTTTCAATCTTAAGTTATCTGTTGGAATACATTACAAGTGTCTTTGCCAGAAGTCGTAACATCCATGCGCAAGAATAGAATACTTAAGTAATCTTAGATTACTTGCAGGTATGTTTTTCCCCTAAATATTTAAGTGAAGTGTTTAATATTTCATATGCATATCAAACAGGAAAAGGAAGCAGATATAATTTTTTGCTATTCATTTAGTGGGGGAAACTTGGCTTACTGAAATCTTTTGCATAGCTAGTTGTAAACAGATTCTCTTTAGAGTATAGATTTTTCTGTAGTGTTAAACAGTACTTGCTTTAGACTTCTGCAAGTGGTAGTTGGGCTTCCACCTCAGATTTACAGCCATTTTTATTTTTTTGTTCAAGAATTCTCATGGATTCCAGATTTAGTTTAGTGTTTTCTGAACACTTCATAGACTAATCTTCGTTGTTATTTATAATCAAGTGACTGATATGCCTAATTAAGAATCAACTTATTCTAACCTTGCAAATAACATTCTTAGTGGCTGTCATTGGGGAAAGTCCTATCATGCGTAGTTCTACTTCCTTAGTAGAATATCTTAGAGGAATCGTTTATTGAGGAATGTTTTACTGTTTATAAATGAATTCCTGATGGAAACTGTTGTTTTTTGTGCTGTACCTTATGTCTGTGGAATGTACAGGACATGTATCAGGTAAATGCCCAGTAAGGTCTTCCCTCCCTGTATCTATAGTATCGTCTTCGTCAGTCTGTAAGTAGGGTTATATCCTGGGATTTGTAATGGTAAGGGGCAATTGATAATTTAATGATGCCTTATTTTTTTAAACGCTAATTTTTGTCTTTTTCTTACTATAGCAACATGTGGTTAATTCATGGGCATCACTGTCTTGCTGCTTCTTGTAGGCTCTCTTATATTAGTGTTAGAAACTAGTCATGAAGTTTGGGATTAGGGAGGGATAAAACAATGAAGCAATTAGTTTGAAACAATTATGCTGTAATTTTAACAATGTAATTATATTTCTCAAACCAACTCCAAATTTAATTCAAGGATTACTATTAATGAAAGTTCCAAGCGTGATGATTCTACATCCTGAATGCTGGTGGTTCACAAGTCTTAAGAATTTTATATTTGTCCTGTGCTTTTAACTTTTTTTTTTTTTTTTTCTTTTTAATTGTTGAAAGGGTGATTGATGGTTCTGGTACTTTGCTGTGTGGTTTAAGTATTGATTTAAAATTTAAAATTAGGAGCACGCATACCCTGATTGTTAGAATATTTCTTTAACAGATCAGGCAAGGTGCGTGTGCCTGTCCTATCAGAATAGAACACATTCTTATATTTTACATAGATTTATAGCTCACACAAAGAGAATATCAAGGTTTATTTTTGTTTGTTTTTGTATTCAGGAAGCAAAGCTAACAGACCAGTTACCACTTATCATTGTGTGTGATCGATTTGACTTCGTCCATGATTTGGTGCTGTATTTATATAGAAATAATCTTCAAAAATATATAGAGATATATGTACAGAAGGTAAGTAATAATTAGATATCTTGAAGGTGTAGTCTTTTCATAAACTTCATTACTCATATTCTAAATTTTCATCTTTTTGAAACTCTGCCTGATAAGAGTGATCTGGTATTAGTGTCTCTGAACATTTAAAAAAAAATTTTTTCTAGCAGAATCCTTTCTTTGATTAAAATTTCACATGAATGCCAAGTATGTAAAATGTGAGAACAGAACTTCTCTGTTAGAGTTCTACTAACTTGATAGCCCCTGAGGTAACTATAGAAACTCCAAAGCACATTTTAAAATCCATTATAAATACGGATATTAGAAACTTTACCTACTTACTCCAGAAGTAGAAAGGCAGTTTTGCTATAAGAGAGCTCTTTTTTTATTAGAAAGTCTTCTATAGTCATTCTGTGACACTAGCTTCTTTGGACTTATTAGCCAAGCCAGACTTCCAGTTAAATTCATATCTATTTGCAGATTTAGACTTGTATAACTTACAAAGCCAAGCTTAAGAGAGGGAGATATATGAAGTTTTTTTTTTTTTAAACTCTTCTTGCTTAGTAACAATATATTGGCATTCTTCTGCTTTTTTTCTGTAGGTGAATCCAAGTCGACTTCCTGTGGTTATTGGAGGATTACTTGATGTTGATTGCTCTGAAGATGTCATTAAAAACTTAATTCTTGTTGTAAGAGGTCAATTCTCTACTGATGAGCTTGTTGCAGAGGTTGAAAAAAGAAACAGGTATAGTACTACTTAACTTTCATAACTGGGATAGATTAGTAGTCTTTCTTAGTATGCTATTGAATAAAAACATAGTTGTCCAGTACCTGCAAACAATCTTATTTGTTGAATATTCCAGGCAAACAGCCAGATAGTTTACAGTTAGACAATTTGATCTTTAAATGACAAACTATTGTGATAAATCAGATTCACATCTAATTCACTAGTGTGGAGCTTGATTTTTGCCTTTGTAATAAAAAAAACTTAAGTGTCTTTGCCATAATTGGAATGTGTTCATAGTAACTACTTGAATTTGATAAATAATGGAATACTGTTTTTCTTTGACTGATTTTATTATTTAAACAATGGGTAAAAGAAGAGTGGTCATCAGGATAAACCATGACCCTTGTTGGAGTGATCAAATGACTGCTAGAATAATTATTAAAGTATTATTAAAGCTACCAGATTTTATTCCCATATGTATTAAGGGTACTGTCCCCTCAGGTTATCAGTAATGTTTTATGTTATTTTTGTTGGAGTAGAAAGAAACCTCATATAATCTGGCCTATTTCTCACACCCTGTCCCCATCCTAGCCCTGCTCCCTTGAACAAAATTTATGAAGTCTAAGTATATTGTCTAGTATAAGGAAGGGACAATCTATGAATCTGTATTTTTTCTTATATCTATATCCTATCCAGATAATGTAGCAGATAAGTCTGGGAGAGTGGAAAGATAGTCTTACATATGTGCTTTGTAATCTTGGGCAAATCGTATAACCATCCCAAAGCCTGAATTTCCAGATTTATAATAAGATTGTCGAGACCTAAATAATAATGTACACGAAAGCATATATAGATCATAAGTACTTACATAGTTAGCATTACAAGAATGTGTTATTTATAATAAGTGTGTTTGGTTTTTTATTTATTTATTTTTTTACTAGATTGAAACTGCTTCTACCTTGGCTCGAGGCCAGAATTCATGAGGGCTGTGAGGAGCCTGCTACTCACAATGCACTAGCCAAAATCTACATAGATAGTAATAACAACCCAGAGAGATTTCTTCGTGAAAATCCCTATTACGACAGTCGCGTTGTTGGAAAGTATTGTGAGAAGAGAGACCCACATCTGGCTTGTGTTGCTTATGAACGTGGCCAATGTGACCTGGAACTTATTAATGTGAGTATTGTTAACTGAGCATGTGGAAAGAAGGCTGCACTTTAAAAAAAAAAAACAAAAAAAAAAACCTGTTACATATCAAGCTAGTGAATTGAGGGGTTAGGAATAGAGTTAAGTAATGTGGAGCATTTTTGGAGGATGGGTTGCTTTTTTAAAACTGTATTTGCAAATGATTGTAAACTTAAGGAAAAATGGCTACAATAGTACTATCATCTGTGTATATATCATCACCCTTTATCCTGATACATCTATTAATGTTTTAGTCCCATTAACTGTCATCTGTGTTTTCATGCTATCTCTCATACATATACATGCACACATTCTCATTTTTAAAAATATATAATTTTTTCAAACCTTACAGAATAAGTTGCATATATTAGAGTCTTACGGTCCCTTCAGTATGTATTTCCTAAGAATAAATATACTGTTTTTCATGAGAACATTATCAACTTTGGTCAGCGTAACATTGATCCAATACTTTATTTAAAATTCCAGTTTTAGGGAAGCGGGTGTGGCTCAGTGGATAGAGCCCCCGTTTACCATATGGGAGGCCCGGGGTTGGCTTCCCGGCGCTTCCTTGTGAGGGCAGGCCGGCTCGAGCGCGGCGCTGTGGGCTGATGCGGCAAGACCTCACAGCAAGGGGGAGATGGGCAGACACAGAGAAGACACGCAGCGAATGGACACAGCAGCACAAGCAGCAAGGGGGGGGTAAATAAAATAAAATAAATAAATCTTAAAAAAAAAAAATAAATAAATAAATTAAAATTCCAGTTTTGTCAGTTGACCCACTAACGTCCTTTATTGTAGGTGTTTTTTTTTTCCCCCACTATAGGATTACATATTACATTTAGTTGTCAGGTCACTTTAATCTCCTTTAATCTGGAACGGTTTTTCAGCTTTTCTTTGTCTTTTATGATACTGACATTTTTATTTTTTAAAAAACTGGTTTTTATTATTATTATTTTTTAAGTAATAGAATGTTCTTCACTTTGAGTTTCTCTGGTTGTTCCTCCTGACTAGACTTAAATTATGCATTCTCACCCAGAATACTGCTTACATAATGTTTTGTCCTTCTCATGGTATTAAATCCAGAGGCACCTGATGTCCATTTGTTCTTCATTTGTGGTGTCAGTTTTTAGCAAGATGTCCAGTTTCTCCATTGTATAATCATTATTTTTTCCCATTGCATATATTAGGCAGTCTGTAAAGAGACACTTAATACTTGTGCAGATAACTTGTTGCTCATTAAGATCACTCCCTCCCTGATGCATCTATTGATTATTGCCTAAACCATTCTTTTGTGTTGCAAATATGTTGTAGCTTCCATACTTCCTCCACATTTATCATGGATTCCTATTTTATTCAGTGGGTTATAATCCATTGTTAGTATTCTTCACCCTGGCTCCTTTCCCTTCATGACATGTTCTTATTGTTCTTTGAGTACTTCCTTATATTCTGGTAAAAGATGTACCAGGTTCATTTTGTACCTTCCTAATCCATGGAATCGGCCATGTCTCCAAGATATAATGATACCTTTTAGTGCAGAATAGTATTAGAAACCAAGTTTTGGGTGCTAGATGTATTTGCTTTTAGGATCTTTCATTTGTCAGAGTTAGGAAATATATGTGTCTATCCATCTACCTACACACACCACACACCCAGATGCACATGGAAAATTAAAACTCAAAAGAATAGCTAATAAAACACTAAAAAGAAAGCCATGAAAGGGGACTAGCCTACCAAATATTAAAGCATATTACAGAACTGGTATAATAAAACAAGCTGGTACTAGTTGATGAATAGACCAGTAGGAGTTGAGAATAGAATAAAAGTCCAGAAATAAGCTCAATATCAGGGTGCTTTTTAAAAGCTTTCACAAATTAATGACTATTTTTCTGTTGGTAGAATTTTAATAGGAAACATTTGGGTGTGACCTAGTCAAGATTATATGTAAAACCTAGTATGTGTGTGTGTTTTTCCCTACAAAATAATAAACAGAATAACCTTTAAAAGTAAATGCAGACTATAAAAAGTCACTACTTTTTAACCTTGAATTTAATGTTAACTTAACATTTTATTTAGGTTTGCAATGAGAATTCCCTCTTCAAAAGTCTCTCTCGCTACCTAGTACGCAGAAAGGATCCAGAGCTGTGGGGTAGCGTGTTACTGGAAAGCAATCCTTACAGGAGACCCCTAATCGACCAGGTAAAATTGGCCAATGTGTTTAAGGTTCATCTTTTAACTATAAATAAAATCTTTTCCCTCATCATATACCCAAATATACTCAAATGTGTAGTAACTGTGACAGAAGACAGTAAAGAATAGAAATTTTTTTTACCATAAATGCATATACTAACATCAGAGTAAGAAAATACATCAGAAAATATTTGATTTTATAAAACTTGGTTCATCATCGTTGAAAGGAAGACAACAAATTATTATTGACTAAATTGGAAACATTCAAGTCAATGGTGAGTCAGCAAAGGATGATAATTGATAAAAGAAAATACAGACACTAAGATAAATCTCACTAGCTTAGAACTGCAAAGGAGGTATTGTTTTGTACCTATGTAAAATCGTAAAGATATTTTTAAAACCCTAAAATTTGAAGATGATTAAAGTGGTTCTTGAAAAAAAATTCTGGTGGAAGTATAAATAAAACATTTCAGAAAAGAATAGATTGAAGGCTGTTCTCAAGTAGATATTAAACTTTCTAACATTCATTGCCACATCTGGGAACCATGTAAATAGCCAAAAACAAAGGACTTATTGACATTTATGTTTTGACATACATCTGTGTAGTTGATTATATGTAGCATTGAAGGGATAATGAGGAGTAGTTAGTATGGATAACATTTTAATAGGAAAAATAGAAATTATATATTCAGAGTAATTTTCAATGGAGTAGAAGTACATGTGATGTGGGAAATGTATTTGTGTGTAGAAAGACCTTTGTGTGGTAAATTTAGGGGTATTTTCCCTCCTTCAGTCTTTTCTGCCTATTTCAAGTTTTCTAGTGAGAGCCTGACATTTTCTTATTTCATATTATCTTTAAAATCATCTTGAGTCTCACTTACATGTTCTATATATCCTCTATAGGTTGTACAGACAGCCTTATCTGAGACTCAGGACCCTGAAGAAGTATCAGTAACTGTCAAGGCTTTTATGACTGCAGACCTTCCCAATGAACTCATTGAACTGCTGGAGAAAATTGTTCTTGATAACTCTGTATTCAGTGAACACAGGTATGCTATGAGAGGGATCATTCGGCTGTTTATACTCAGTCTTTTATTATGGCTTATCTATTCTAGGAAAGAGAAAGTTTAGAGAAAGTTGCTGAATTCTTGCTCTTCTAATATCCCTCCCTTCTCACTCTACCGCCTGATACAGAAAAAAATAATCCCTTTATATATACAGTTTAATTTTTTATGACTGATAATGTTTTTAAATGCTGCATTCAAATCTGTTTTTTTTTCCCCCTTAAAGAAATCTGCAAAACCTCCTCATCCTTACTGCAATTAAGGCTGACCGTACACGTGTTATGGAGTATATTAACCGCCTTGATAATTATGATGCCCCAGATATTGCCAATATTGCCATTAGCAATGAGCTATTTGAAGAAGCATTTGCCATTTTCCGGAAATTTGATGTCAATACTTCAGCAGTGCAGGTAAATCTTGAGATTATATGGTAAATTGAATTATTGAATGTTATGCCTTCTCTTGATTCAGTGTAGACATGGACCTGTAACATAATTTGTTGCTGTAGTGATAGAAGAGCAATAAAATGCTAACAGATACATTTTCCTGTAATCCTAATTCAAAAATGGGTTCCCTAGGTCTTGATTGAACACATCGGAAACTTGGATCGGGCATATGAATTTGCTGAACGTTGCAATGAACCTGCAGTGTGGAGTCAGCTTGCAAAAGCCCAGTTGCAGAAAGGAATGGTGAAAGAAGCCATTGATTCTTATATCAAAGCAGATGATCCTTCATCCTACATGGAAGTTGTTCAGGCTGCTAATACTAGTGGTACGACTTCTTACTTTTATGAGCTTTAGGCCTCGGAAAATGTACCTAAGCTATGCTTAAGCTAAGCAGTAAAATGTCTGTCTATTCGGAATTATGTAGGAGTTAGCTACTTCTTCATGGTTACTCTTGAAAACATTCAGTCCTCCATATTAGTCCACATAAAGAGAGGCTGCATTTTGTGAACTAAATAGGTGTGGGGGGGAGAAGATTAATTTCCTGTGATTTGAAGGCTTATAAAATCCTTATAGAGTTCTTATCTTACTACTTTAAGGAAAAAGGAAATTCACCTATTCATTTGGTTAGTGTAAAATGGAAGCATGATAGAATTTTTGCAATTTAGATGCATTTCACTCCTTAATTCTACAATGTTTCCTTGAAAAGGAGGCTGGTAGCAAGTGTTATTTACTTGAATGAAAAGATTGTTAGCATTTGGACTTTTTTGGTTTGTTTTTTTATCTAGGAAACTGGGAAGAACTGGTGAAATACTTGCAGATGGCCCGTAAGAAGGCTAGAGAGTCCTATGTGGAGACAGAATTGATATTCGCACTGGCTAAAACAAACCGCCTTGCAGAGTTGGAAGAGTTCATCAATGGGCCAAATAATGCCCATATCCAACAAGTGGGTTTTCTCTTCAGATTTTTAAAATGGTGTAAAAATTAATAGTCAAACAACTTTATTAGCTAAATAGGATCAACATACCACAACTGAAGATTTCCAGGGAAAAAATTACTCCTAGTTTTAAGTTGAGTGTGAATTTGTATAGAGGATTAAGCTGAGGTTAATATCTTACTGAAAATGGATTATTTTTTCTAGGTTGGTGACCGTTGTTATGATGAAAAAATGTACGATGCTGCTAAGTTGTTGTACAACAATGTTTCCAATTTTGGACGCTTGGCATCTACGTTGGTTCACCTGGGTGAATATCAGGCAGCTGTTGACGGAGCTAGGAAAGCTAACAGTACTCGAACATGGAAAGAGGTAATATAAACACAATTTTGAATGAAGAATTAAGATCTGATTAGGAAATGCTTTTTAATCTGATTCATTGTATTAATAGCCATGTTTTTGAGCATAATGGAAATTTTTCATTCTAGGTATGCTTTGCCTGTGTGGATGGGAAAGAATTCCGACTGGCTCAGATGTGTGGGCTTCATATTGTGGTACATGCAGATGAATTAGAGGAACTTATCAACTACTATCAGGTAATGAACAGAGTCTTTTATATTAATTGAGACCCTTTGCCAAAGATATTCTTTAATTGCATGTTTCTCATTTAGGATCGTGGATATTTTGAAGAACTGATTACCATGTTGGAAGCAGCATTGGGACTTGAGCGAGCTCACATGGGGATGTTTACCGAATTAGCTATTCTATATTCTAAATATAAGCCACAGAAAATGAGGGAGCACCTGGAGCTGTTCTGGTCCAGAGTGAATATTCCAAAGGTAACCAACATTAATATTGTGAGGCAAAATAGTGAAAACTGTCATAATTTAAAATATATATATTAATGGCCATTAGCTAGAATCAGAGACTCATGTCTAAAAGAATTGACTCTTCCCTACACAGGTGCTAAGAGCTGCAGAACAAGCTCATCTTTGGGCAGAGTTGGTGTTTTTGTATGATAAATATGAAGAATATGATAATGCCATAATTACCATGATGAATCATCCAACTGATGCATGGAAAGAAGGGCAGTTCAAAGATATTATTACCAAGGTACATACCTTCAGAAGATAAAGGTTTCAGAAGGAGAAAGCTCATCGGAAAATAATTCTGATTTACTTAGGAATTTTTTTTCTATTTTAGGTTGCCAATGTGGAACTATACTACAGAGCAATACAGTTCTACTTAGAATTCAAGCCTCTGTTGTTAAATGATTTGTTGATGGTGCTGTCTCCACGGCTGGATCATACTCGTGCAGTCAATTATTTCAGCAAGGTAATGATTTTGAAGCAAAGGTTCATAGGAAGGAACTTAAACATACTTTTGTCCGTGTAACTTCAATGATGTGCTACACTTGCAATACTCTTTATTTTAAAGGTTAAACAGCTACCCCTGGTGAAACCATATCTGCGTTCTGTTCAGAACCACAACAACAAATCTGTGAATGAATCCCTCAACAACCTCTTTATTACAGAAGAAGATTATCAGGTAAAATCTTTGGTTTCTACATATTTTCTCAAAACTCAGGTTATGATTGGCTCCTAAATTTGGTATGTGTTGCAGTAAAAAAAGCTCATCATCCTTTAGGATTTAAACAGGAGGTAGCATGTATGTTTAAACTATTTACTGCTTTCCTTGCCTAGTGTTTTATTAGTGTTTCTTTTAATAAACTCCCTTGTGAAGGATTTCATTGAAAACAAAAGTAATTTAGGAAAAAAATGAAGAAATAATAAAAAGAAGAAAACAAAGAAAAGTAATTTAGAGTTCAGGTTAATCTAGATGCCTTCTTTCTTTCTCTTAATGTCAGATAACT
>JAQZBX010033470.1:0-25380 GCA_029593785.1 Cabassous unicinctus | reverse complement strand
AAAAACAGCAAAAGGGAAAAAGTGAAAAATAGGAGAATCATAATCTATTTAGCAGAAGGAGAAAAGGAGAAAAACAGTCATGAGGATTCACACTGGCTAATGCAGATGCTCTATGGCGCCAGGCTCTTATCCGCCACTTTTTAACGTGGAGTTGCTCATTGGACAAGTAAATGCTGTGTCTTTCTCAACTCCTGGTTAGTTAAGAGAAGGGTAAGGGGAACTAGGCACAAAAGAGAGTCATTGTGATGAAAGCTACTGGGACAAGGGCTTAACTTTAAGCAAAATCATGAAGTTGCTGAGGTCCAGGAGGCAATTCTGTGTTTCTCATAACTTTTTCTCCTTGAAGGCTGGGCAAAATATGATTACAAGACTTGTGGTTGTAGTTAAATGAAAAAACTTATCAAATTACACCAGGCTGTTTATTTTCTAAAATTTGTCTATATATAATGTCAATAAATATATTCCTTAAGAGTACTATGTTTAGTTGGTTTAATATTAGCTAATTTTTTAAAAAGAGTAAATGAATAAAATGTCTATCAGGTTTTTTTCTTAATCATATCTATAAATAAAGTTTACCTATTTGTATTATTAAAGGACAAAGCGATAACTGGGGAACTTGGACACAATAGATTTCTGAAAAATAATTAGGAAAATCATATCCAAGTCTATTTAGGCAATATAAAAATGATAAATTTATTACCTGAGGTACACCAATTCTTCTGCAAGCTTCCAGGAAATTCTCCACATTTCGCCTACATTTTGCCATTGTTAATTTAGGCTGCAATGATAAAAGGAAGGATGGAAGGAAAATGGGGTTACTAGCAAATTTTTTAAAAGTTGGCTAATTATTTAAAAACTCTTGCTAATTGTTTGATAAAACCACAACACTGAAGACCAGGGGTCAGCAAACTTTTTCTTAAAGGATCAGGTAATAAATATTTTAATCTTGAGGATCATATAATCTCTGTTGAAATTACTCTGCCTGATAGCGGTCATAGACAATATGTAAACAGATAATTAAGGCTGTGTTTCAATAAAACTTTATTTGCATAAATAGGGCAGCTGGCCTGTGGGTAGCATTTGGCTAACCCCTATGCTAGTCATTTGGCTTTTTGTAAGGCAAATATTAATCAGAGAAATTGGGGGGGTGGGGAGTAGTATTTTCATGTTTCTTTTTCCATTTTAAAGCCACATACACTAAAGAACATTTAGAAGACTAACAAGAAAATTAACTGCCCACAGCTTCATCATTCAAATATAATTATAGTTAACACTCTGGTTCATTTCCTTTTAGTTTTTTTAAAGAAGATAAATTTTTTTTTAAACCAACAGTCTTTGTTTATAAATAGGCTATAGATGCTTCATGTCACCACTCAAGGGCAATTAAAAAAAATTTTTTTTTAACATTTGAATTGTGAAATCTTGGGTCAAATAAACTATTTTCCAAAGGGTGAGAATTTTCCATAGGAAATTCCTCAAATTACTAACTAGCAAAGCTTGTTTTTCTGAAAAGATCTCTAATGACTAGAAATATAGAACTGTATCACGGGATATAACAGGATTATCACGGGAAATAAGGAGCAAAGATATTCCATATCCCTGAGTGATTAACAACCTCAATTGGGCCAAATCATTAGTGGGTTCCAATATATTCAAGAATCAAATGTAAGGAGGGAATGTGATCTCAAGTTTTTACATGGTAAGCAGAAGGAATCCTGTACCATCTCTGGAGGAAAAAGGTCACTTGTAAATATCTGGGTTTCTTCAATGATGGATTTTAATAATACTCTGTTAGGAGAAGAGGGGAAACAAGATAAATGAAAAATAGTAGATGAAGTTACCATCATCTTGGTCTGAGAAGTACGGTGAGGCTAGGACTGGCTTTGTCATAAAATATAAAAAAGCAACAAGTGGAATGGAAGGAAAGCAAAAATCATGTTCAAATTTCAATTAGAAAAACTAGCCAGAAAGAGGACAGGAATTATTAGGTTTCTATGGAGGGCACTCTTTCTTGTTGATGCCAAGTTCTACTTAACAGAAGGAGAAAAACAATCATGGGATAATTCACACTGGGGCTGGGCTCTTTCTATTTCACTTTTTAAAAGAGAAAGAATTGAGACGTGGAGAAAAGTTACTGTGACCAGTGGCCGAGAGGCCGTACATCCAGCGCTCAACAAGCCAGCCAAGCTGCTGTCCCATGGCAGCCGCCAAGGACACTCATGAGGACCATGACACCTCCACTGAGAATGCAGATGAAACCAACCATGACCCCCCCTTTGGGCCTATCATCTCTCTCTCTCAGAGCAAGAATTAAAAGTTGGAGGAAGATGAAGAAAATCTCTTTAAAATGTAGTCAAAGCTATTCTGGTTTGCTTGGAAAAACAACCTCCCAGAGTGGAAGGAGTGAGGCACCAGTGACATCAAGCTCCTCAAGCACAAGAAGGGGCAAGACACTGAAGATCTGTGCCAAGCACTACATCACACCAGTGAGGAGCTGAAGTCGAAGACGGGCTATGATGCGACTTGGGTCTGGGACACTCACACCAACTTCACCGACCAATGCCCCAAGCCAGAGCTGCTGGTTATTTGGCTCATAAATGCCAAAAATGCACAGAAATTAAAAACAAAGTTTGAAGAAAGCAGGAAAGAGATGAAAGAGAAAAGAAAGAACTAGTCAAAATGATAATGTTGAAAAGGTGGCTCAGAAACCAGAAGCTCTTTTGGTAAGGAGAGGAATAAGGAAGCCCCTTAGAACGTCTGAAGACAAGGAGACCAAGGAGAACGCTGCAGAGAAGCAATAAATTGTCTTATCCTATTTCCTTTTCCTTCCCTTTTTTTTTTTTTCCTTTCTTGGTTCTACCCCTTCTTTTCTGTATATATATATGTATGTATGTATTTATATTTTCTTATGCTTTTTACAAGGATCTTTACATAAAGAACTGAATTCCAACGCTCAAGTTATTTTTTTTACCCTAAAACAAAACAAAACAAAACAAAACAAAAACAACAAAAAAAACATGCTTAGTAGTGTCTAGCCTTTTGAAAAAGGTTTTGCCCTCATCTTATTCTTTGGTCATTTGCTGTTATTTAGCAGGCAGTTCATGACACAAATTCCTTACTCAAAATGTATAACATATAGCCTGTTCTGAATAAGAAATATTACACAGGTTTTGGGGAAGAAAGCAATTTCAACAGGAGCAAAATCTATACTGAAAGGAACAAGAAAGAAATGATTCAGCTAGTCTACATATTTGAAATGATTCAGAATTTTTTCAGGGCATCTTCCTGGTAATATGGGTCACTCAATGAGTAGTCCTATCACAATATTTATAATGTTTTTTGTTCTGATTCAATAGTGCACTTCTAAGAACATGTACCGTATACTTAATACCCATGCCTACTGAACAGCCAAACAGCGTTTTATTGGAAATCCTTGGTCCTCTCAAAATAACAAAGAAAGCCTGCAAACACACATAATATTCTGAATTTATTTATTTATTTATTTATTTTTTGAGGTACCAGGCCCGGGGATTGAACTAAGGAAATGCAAGTGAGGAAATTGAAAGTAAATAGGAGAGGCTTTTTCTGGTCTTTACAGCCTCCCTCCCAAGGCCCTAGGAAGCAGGTCTGCAATCCATTACTGGGTCCAGAGCCCAGTGCTGAGCAAATAATGGGGACAATCCTAAAGAGCCAGAAGAGGTTGAACCATGAATTAAAGAATAGCAGTGACACACAGCCTCCCACCACTAAATCCCTACAAAAAGGGGGGAGGAAGGGGAATTGAACATCTGAATAAACTTATCATCCTAATCAGATGCCTAGACAGCAGCAAAAAAATTACGAGCCATACTAAGAAACGGAAGACACGGCCCAAGAAAAGGAATATATCAGAGCCCCAGAAGAGATGCAGGATTTGAGACAACTAATCAACGAGCTGCACATAAATTTCCATAATCAAATTAATGAGTTGAAAGACAATATGGCTAAAAAGAGAAACAACATCAAGAAAACTTCGAGCGAGCACAAGGAAGAATTTGAAATCCTGACTAGAAAAGTAACAAAGCTCATGGGAATGAAAACCATGATAGGTGAGATAAAAACACATTAGAGGCATATGTAGCAGAAAGCTGAAATTGAAGAGAAAAAAGGAGAGAGAGAAAAGAATGGAAAAAAATTGAGCAGGGGCTCAGGGAGTTGAATGATAACATGAACGCAACAACATATGTATCATGAGTGTTCGAGAAGGAGAAGAGAAGGGAAAAGGGGCAGAAAGAGTATTTAAGGAAATAATGGCTGAAAATTTCCCAACCCTCACAAAAGAAATGAACTTACATGTCCAAGAAATACAGCGTACCATAAACAGAATAAATCCGAATGACCTACTCCAAGACACATACTAATCAGAATGCCAAATGTCAAAGATAAAGAGAAAATTATGAGAGCAGCAAGGGAGAAGCAAAGCATCACATACAAGGAATGCCCAGTAAGACTTGGTGTGGATTTCCCATCAGAAACCATGGAGGCGAGAAGACAGTGGTATGATACAATTAGGACACTGAAAGAGAAAAACTGCCAGCTGAGAATTCTTTATCCAGAAAAACTGACCTTCAAATATGAAAGTGAGTTTAAAATATTCACAAACAACAACAACAACAAAAAACTAAGAGTTCGTAAAAAAGAATCCACCTTTGCAGGAATTATTAAAGGAAGCCTTAGAGCCTGAACGAAAAAGAAGCAGGAGGCTTGGAGGAGGGTATAGAAGAAAGAATAGCAGAAAGGACAACCAAGAGAGTAAAAACACGAAAATAATGTGTGACGTACGAAAACTAAAAATAAAATGGTGGACGTAAATAATGCATTTACAGTAATGTCATTGAATGTGAATGGATAAACTCCCCAATCAAAAGATACAGGCTGACAGAATGGATAAGAAAACATGAGCCATCCATATGCTGCTTACAAGAGATTCACCTTAGACCCAAGGATACAAACTGGCTGAAAGTGAAAGGATGGAAAAAGATACTCCACAAAAACAGTAACCAAAATAAAGCAGGGGTAGCTATACCAATATCGGACAAAACAGAATTTAAAGGCAAAAAAGTTATAAGAGATACATAAGGCCATTATATATTAATAAAAGGGACAATTCACTAGGAAGATATAATAGTCATTCATATCTTACACATCTAACCAGCGTACACCAAAATACATGAGACAAACTTTGGCAAAATTGAAGGGAGAAACAGATATCTCTACAATAACAGCTGGAGACTTCAACACAACACTCACATCATTACAACAACTAGACAAAAGATCAGAGAACTTGAACAATATGATAAACGAGTTAGACCTACAGACATATACAGAACGTTGCACCCAAACTCAGTGGGTTCACTTCTCAAGTGCTCATGGATCTTTCTCCAGAACAGACCACATGTTAGGGCACAATGCAGCTCTTAATAAATAGAAAAAGCCTGAAATTATACAAAGCACTTTCTCAGATCATGATGGAATGAAACTGGAAATCAATAATATACAGGAATATAATACACAGTATATTCGCAAATATGTGGAGGCTGAACAACACACTCTTAAATAAGTGAAATCAGTAAATATATTGAGACAAATGCAAATGAGAACACAGCTTACCAAAATATATGGAATACAGCGAAGGCTGTTCATAGAGGGAAATTTATAGCCCTAAATGCCTGTATTAAAAAAGGAGCAGGAGCTAAAATCAAAGATCTAACTGAACAACTAGAAAAACTAGAAAAAGAACAGCAAACCAACCCCAAAGCAAGCAGAAGGAAAGAAATAATAGAGATTAGAACAGAAATAAATGAAATTGAGAACAACAACCATAACAACAAAAAATTGAGAAAATCAACAAAACCAAAAGCTGGCTCTTGGAGAAGATCAATAATATTGACAAACCCCTAGCTAGACTAACAAAGAAAAAAAGAGAGAAGATGGAAATGAATAAAATCAGAATTAAAAGGGGGAAAGTTACGACTGACCCCACAGAAATGAAAAGGATCATAAGAGAATATTGTGAAACACTGTATGCCAACAAACCGGACAACCTAGATGAAATGGACCAATTCCTAGAAATGCACAAACAATCTACACTGATGTTACAAGAAATATAAGAATTTAACAAATTAATCATTTTAAAGGTGTTGAAGCAGTCATCAAATATCTCCCAACAAAGAAAAGTCCAGGACCAGATGACTTCACAGGTGAATTCTACCAAGCATTTCAAGAAGAATTAACACCAATCCTGTGTAAACTCTTCCAAAAAATTGAAGAGGGAAAATTACCCAACACATTTTAAGAAGTCAACATCTCCCTAATACCAAAGCCAGATAAAAGATACTACAAGAAAAGAAAATTACAGACCAATCACTCTAATGAACAAAGATGCAAAAATTCTAACAAAATACTTGCAAATCAAATCCAACAACATATCAAAAGACTTACACATCATGACCAAGTGGGATTTATTCCTGGTATGCAAGGTTGGTTCACATAAGAAAATCAATCAATGTAATATACCACATTAACAAACTGAAGGAAAACAAACATGATCCCCTTGATGGGTGCAGAAAAGGCATTCAACAAAATCCAGCATCCTTTCTTGTTAAAAGCACTTCAAAAGATAGGAATAGAAGGAAAATTCCTCTAACTTGAATAACTTGAAATTCCTCATAAGTTGAATATGGGTCACTAGAATATAGAATGAGGTTAGAGAATGGAAAGCTGAAGATTAACTTGAATTAGTAAAAAGGATGTGTGTTAATTTATGGAAATGAATACAAAAGGTGAAAGCCCCACATAATGTCTGTAACTAGCAGTACTATTATGTGGGTATGAAAGGGGTTGTTGAAAGGGCAAGTTGAAAGTCATGTATACTACTATAAGGAAAGAAAAAATATAACATGGAATGTATAGCATTGCAAAACCTCATGTGAAATATGAGTATGGGTAAAATTGCATATATAAAACTGTTTTTCTTTGAAATCGAGCAAATATATGTTAACACTACAACATATTGATATTAGAGAAAAAACATAATGCTAAGTGAAAAAACCAGACACAAAGTACTACATATTGTATGATTCCATTTATATAAAATGTAAATATATTAATAAAGCATAAAATTCACCCAAATGTACAATAATGGTATTTGGTATAATCACATAGTTGTGCATGCTTTATTAATATGTACCAATAAAATTGATTTATTAAAAAAAAAACCACTTAATGGGATACAGGGAAGGAAGTGCTGAGAGGGAAATTTATAGTCCTAAATGCCTATATTAAAAAAGAAGAAAAAAAAAGTAAATATAAATCAATTTATAAAGATCAAATTAGATTAGTGGTTATGAAGGGCTGGGGAAGCTCTGCTAAAGGGTTTGGAGTTTTTCTTTTTTGGAATAACAAAATTTTTTGTGGTGATGAATGCACAACATTGTGATTATACTATAAGCCACTGATTATACACTTTGGATAGACTGTATGGTATATGACTATATCTCAAGAAAACTGATTAATAAATAAGTAATTGTGCAAGAATAGCCAGAAATAGCAGCTATGTACAGCAGGGGAAGCATAGAGAGATTGAGGGATGAAGAATTTTCTTGTTTTATTATTGAAACAATAAAAATGCTCTAATGATGACTGAGGTGATGATTGCACAACTATGTGATTATACCAAATACGACAGACTGTATACTTTTGATGAATTGTATGCTTTATTAGTATGTATCAATAAAATTGATTTGTAAAAAAAATGCAATGTGGGAACCATAAGATATATTCTTGAAACAAATGGGGAAATTTGAATATAATTTCTGGTGGATGATGATGGTGCCTCATTCAATTTCCCTTTACCTACCCTGTGCATCTACTCTCACACTCCCCACCCACTCCTCTCTCCCCCATCCCCACTTCCTGCTGGCTGGTAAGCATGCATAGCTGTCTCATCTCTGGAGAACTGCCCTAAGTCACTTTGCCCAGGACATCAACACCCTTCTCCTTCCCCACAGCCTGCAGGTAATGACTGATATGAGGCTGAGTCCTCTTGTCTTAAGGTAGAATAAACTGTGGGGCAATTCCTACTTCAGAGCTCCCTGTGGATCAGCCTGAATGATGCTTTTACTCTAGCTGAGTCTGCACCCTTGCTTAGCTCCTTCTCCTGCCCTTTACTGTTTCACTCACCATCTTCTAAGAGAACTTCTTCAATAAATTATAGGCACCCAAAGCCCTGTCTCAGACTCTGTTTCTGCAGAACTCAGCCTAAGACATGGACTGGCTATTCTCTTGTATTATGAAATTATGTTATATTTCCTTGATTATGAGTATAAAGGAAAAATGCCCCTAGTGGCTGAAATATTTAGGGGGATACAGTGTTCCAATAGCTGCAATTTTAAAATTATGTAGATACATAAAGCTAGTTTAGGAAAATGCAATAAATGTCAGATGGTAGGTGGAGACTTCGAGTGCTCATTGTATAATTCTTTCAACTTTTCTGCAGGATTGAAAATTTTCATAATAAAAATTTGAAGGAAAAATAAGTGTGTCAACCCAAACTCTGCTCTTTTTCTTGCGGGTTGCAATCCTGATTATTGAGGTCCATATCTGACCATCAGTCTAAAGAAAACTTGCCAGTCTCTTGAATGCGTATTCTTCCTCATTTTCCACCTGAGGCTGGTTACCAGGTCATGTCAGTTTGATTGCTGGAAGAATCTTCTCAGTCTATCTTCTCTCCCCTTGTCTTTTATTTATTTATTACCATTTTTCCTTTTTAGGTTTAAAAGCAAAACAGCTTTTTCCTACTAATAAAAAAAATCTAGAGTACCAGTTTTTTCCTTAGAATGAGAGATTGATAGAAATATTTTCCTTATGCTACAGTTTATCAATTATACCTAAAAATTAACATTGCAAGATATCTTTTTTACTTTGTCCCAAATTTCAGTGTTTAGGTCTCTCTTGGAAGCAAGGTAGTAAAATTTATTTCCCTGCTTCTTCATCTTTAGTCTACTGGGTATTGAAATGTTTTCCCACAGCTTGCTTTAATTATGTTTTAAAGGTATTTAAGGTACCTGGAGAGTTGTAAATGTTGTGTTATTTTTAGTATTAAGTTTAAATAAAAGGTTAAGGGTATGAATGGATTTTACACATAAGAGAAAACCATTGTATAACATGTACTGTGGGTTAATTTTGCTTGCTCATGTATGAATGATATACTTCAATACAATTTTTTTTTTAATGGAAAAAAAAATCACTTCAAGAGCTTTGAAACTATTTATGATATCAATTCATGAAAGAGTTCAGGGCCTTTTCCATTTGGATTACCAAAAATCTCCCTTGTCTTAATTCAGGTTATTTTCTCTAGCCTGGACTACCATAAGGGCCTCTTAGATGGGCTTCTTTCCTCTAGTTTTATCATCTCCAATCTATCAATCAATCACTTAACAGTCCGAATGATCATTCTAAACTGTAATTATAATCATATTACTCCCCTCCTTAAATTCTTTCACTGTTTTCTCACTGTCTACAGTAGGATAAACTTCTAAATCCTTGACAAAGTACATGAGGCCCTTGCAATAAGGCCGCGGCTTACCTCTGTAGCTTCATTCCCTGCTGTTTACCACCATACCCTGTATATGATCCATTCTGAATAACTTAAGAATTCTTCCAATGTGCCACGATGTTTCTTAGCTTTTGAATTTAGGAACACTACTTCCTCTGCCCATAATGTCTACCTCTTTCTCTGTACTGCTGGCAAATTTCTAATCTTATTTCAAGAATTCAAATTTTATCTTCTCTGGAAGGTTTCCCTGAACCCTCCAGGCAGAGTTAAGCAGTCCCTTTTTTTATGCCTATAGCATACCTCTTCTAGACCTCTCCTAACATTTCTCACACTCCTATAATTTATTTTTTAAAGATTTTATTTATTTATTATTTATTTCTCCCCATCCGCTTGTTGCTTGCATTTGCTATGTCTGTTTGTTTTGTGCTGGTCTTTTTAGGAGGTACCGGGAACCAATCACTTGAGCCCCCTCCACTCCCTCCTTTGTTGTGTCTCTCATTATGTCTCTCCTCCTTGTGTCTCTTGTTGTGTCAGCTCGCCATACCCGTCCATCACGTTAGCTTGCCATCTTGCTCATCTTCTTTAGGAGGCACCAGAACTGAACCTGGGACCTTCCATGTGGTAGGCAGGAGCCCAATCGCTTAAGCCACATCTGCTTCCCTAATTTATTGCTTACATGTTTACTTTTCCTCTGGTAGAATTAAGACCCAGATAGGCAGGAACTAGACTTTATTCATATTTGTAGTCCTAGTATCCAGCATAATGCCTGCTACTGTGCTTAATACATGCCTAATGAATAACCAAACATATTTTAGCATTATAAACTTACTACAGCTGGTGAGGGAACGTGAATGCTTGGGACAGATCGAGGTCGTACATGATTGGCCAAATGGCAAAGAACAACACCATCGGTTAGGGCTGCTCCAAGATCACAAGGCAGAGATACTTTCAACCGGTACTCAATATGCTAAAAGAACAGAAAAACATGTAATATATTAATTGGAAAGTGGTTGGTACATGGGACAGAATAGTTATAATGGGATATATTTCATGAGAACTCAAGATAAAAAATAACAAGAACCACAATACCTATCCTTCTATCCCAAGTCAGTTACTTAAGGAGATCTAATATTTATGTATGGTATCTGATCTACAGCAGTCCACAGTTCCACTGAAATCGATTTACAGTTTCTGATAAAAAACTGGATTATTTTTCAATTCCAAAGTAAAATAAAGAGCATATCATATATATGTGTGTCTATATGTATGTGTGTATAATACATTTATAAATTGTTATTACTTTTATGGGATTTCTTACAATGTGAAGCAGAAAGAAAAGGAAAAAATTTTAAATAGGGCCAAGAAGTAAGCCATATGGAATAACCCACTCATTTTCTTACTAAACAGGTGAAAACAATTTCTTTAATAAGCAAAATTTCTTTTATATTCATCACAATATACAGCACACCATGGGCACTTTTTGATTCCATTGAAAATTAAATGTGAAGTGAACAAGGGATGTCAAGATTATGGATTATAATGATATTTAAAAAATGTAATTCAAAGGTAATATACACACTTTCCGTAGTTGATCTATTAATTCCAGCTCTTCTTCTCGCTGTCTTGAATTCTGTCTTAATGGATCTGTAGAATCGGCGGGAGGAGCAGAAAATGAAAGAAGGGGTGACGCACGACCTAGAAAAATATTACTGTGTAAGACAGAAAGGTGCCAGTGCTAGACAAATACTCAGATGTCTGACCACAGTTTCCTTATATGTATAACACCTTCTACTTTCTGGCTTGTTTTTTTTAAAAAAGCTTTTATTATGGAAAATTTCAAAAATATACAATAATAGAATAGTTTAAAAAAATACCAAAAGTCTATGACTAGTCTGGCTCAACTACATTTTTGTTTGATTACATCTTTAATTGAAAAATAACATACGTACAGAATACAAATAGTAAGGATACAGATCAATAAATTTATCATCACAAAGTAAACACAACCAGATCATAAACGTGATATCGCCAATACCCAGAAGACCCTCTAATTCTTCCTCCCAATTAGTACCCAAAGTTTACTACTGACTTGTTTTTTTTTCTTTAGGTACCGGGGGATTGAACCCAGGACCTCGTATGTGGCTGGCACTCTACCACTGAGCCACATCAGCTACAATGAGTTGGTTTTATCATTTGTTTTGCTTGTTGTTTGTTTTTGTTTCTTTCAGGAGGCACCGGGAACCAAACCCAGGACCACCACCCCCACCCATGTGGGAGGCAGGTGCTCAGCTGCCCGAGCCATATCCGCTCCTCACTACTGACTTCTAATACCATAGATAAGTTTTGTCCCATTTTTAGCTTTCTATAAATGAAACCATACTGTGTGCATTCTTTCATGCCTGACTTCTTTTGACCAATATTAAGTTTTTGAGATTTATCCATTTTGTTGAATTTGTTCATTTTCATTACCATATAGAATTCTACTATACAAATATATCACAATTCATTTACCCAATTTATTCTTGACAGACATTTGGGTTATTTTTCAATTTGGGGCTATTATAATTATGCTGCAATGAATAACGTGTATTTATATTTTGGTGTATACATGCACACATTTCTGAAAGTAAAACTGATCATAGGGTATAGAAATGTTCAAATTTAGTAGATCATGCAAACAGTTTTCCATACTAATTTATGTCCTGACCAGCAGTGTGTCTTGATTTTTAAATCTCACTGTGAGTGTGCCTATTAGTTTTACATTTGAAAGGATTTGAAATGTTTATTTTCACTTCCAGCTAACTTCTCCTATGGAAGCCAGGCAGAAATTTGTCATACAAAGTAAAAGAATTTGAGACTTTAAAAACAAAATAAAACAAACTGATTCATTTCTTTTAAAACACAGAAAACAGCTTTTATCAACACATAAAAATCTGAAAAAGAGCTTATTATCGAGAGGAGGAACGTTCTCTAAAGCTGTGAAAGAGCGTTTTATTTGTTCAAACACTCTATAACTCGCTTTCAGGTGCTACTGAGAAACTTTAAAACCAAATAAATTCGAACACAATTCTCTTGCTTTAAGGTCAGTGAAATCACAGACAAATGCAGTAAATTTAAAGCTTTGCCAAGGTTCAGTGCAGAAATTTAAAAGCATGTCACAGTTTTTGGCATTGCGTAAAGTCTCCCCACTTTTGTAATCACTACACCTACCTTTATTTGCTTCTGCCCTGACAGCTGCTCGGAAAAGGAAGCTTTCAGGGCGCTGGGCCTGATTTCTTGGGATAGCAGCAGCAGGAAAAGAATACACAGGGGAATGATGAACTAAATCGGCATGGAAAAGCAAAGTAAGATTAAGGGAGATGAAAAGAAAATTAAATATAAGAGCAGATATATACGTCACAAAATTTCAATAAATAGAAAAAAAATAAAAATTAAACATGGCAACAATATAAAATTATAATTCTGTTTATTAATGCAAAGCATGTTACAGAAAAGTAAGCATGAATATGGCAGGTTGCTTATTTATGGTTTTGTCATATTATTTTTGGTACATCAATAAAGGCAGAATTAATGTTAATATAGTGAACATAGTCTCTTGAAAACCAAAAGCCCTGGTAGCTCATGCTCATTTGTTCATAACAAATGGCTGAGCAACCTGTTGAATTTAAAAATGAAAAAAATGTATAGGAAGTTCCCAATTTTGTGTCTGTTTTCCTATCTTAGAAAAAGAAGCCACAGCTATCTAAGAAGGAACTATCAGGGAAATCTTTGTAAGGAAATATAATCCTTGCGTGGTTAATTGTGCCTTTGTGTTTATTACCTGTTTCTGCTGTAGGTGAACCTGATGAGGCATTAGCTCTGTCTTCAGTCTACGGAGAAACAGAGATATGTCAATAATTATCATTCAAGAAGAGATATTCTGCACATTTTTGGTAACTTTGGGATTATAAAAGAAAAAATCCAGCCAACTCCCCTTCAAAACTAAATCTGTAAATGAGTACTTGGTGAAATGGATTTTCTACATTTTTTTAAGCCAAACTTAATTGTGTAGAATACAAGAAGACTTACGTAATGCATTCTATAAAGATAGTCTTATCTAACATGTCTTCCTTAGACTATGAAAAGTGATCATCATCCTAAGGCAGAAAAATTTATTGGAAAATGTATAGGAAATATAGAACAAGACCTCACTTAACAAGACTTTTTCTAGAATAGCTTCTGAAGTATTTTTTTCTTTGGAGAATAAAATTTAATGTTTTAAGAAAGAGTGGAGTTAGGAAAAAAGGTGTTTAAGAGATGATAGACAGACAGATATCCCAGACTAGTACTTGAGACTAAGATGTTTTCAATTCATTGACTGACCAAAGAAACTGTAAAAAGGAGGAAGAGCTAGTTAAACTGGAAATAGCTTACCAAAGGGTGGGGTGGGGGGTGGGTGGGTGGGGAGGGTAGGGTGGGAAGTGCTTATAAGCTAATTATAAAGGAAATGTTGATTGGGTTAAAGATGTTGAAAACTTGGCAGGGGAGAACTAAGAAAAGCTAGATTAACATTATCAACAATGTTTCAGGCCTTGGCATCTAATTAAACTCAATAATTTAATTATGTTACAACTATATAACAAAGACACATTTCAGAACATATTAACTCTAAAGCTAACAACTAAAACACACACACACACACACACACACACACACAGAAAGGCACACCTATTCCCATCACTTTATTATTTTTAAATCCTGTCAATAGTTTTAGAAATCTCTCTCTTCTTAGAGTTGGGTCAATGATGACAAGGAAATTTAATTGCTAAAAATTTAAAAATAAACAGAAGACATGCTGTCGAATACATTCTTAGACTGATTTGGAGACAATTTTCTAGTAATGATTCCTTGGTTTGATACTTGAAAGCTGAGAATTAAGATTAAAATGTAAGCTTCCCTCAGGGAAATGGATGTGGCTCAAGCAACTGGGCTCCCGCCTACCATATAGGAGGTCCAGGGTTTGATTACTGGGGCCTCCTGGTGAGCAGAGAGCTGCCCACGCGGAGTGTTGGCCCACGCAGAGCGCTGGTCCATGCAGGAGAGCTGGCCCGCGCAGACAGCTAGCGCAGCAAGATGACGCAACAAAAAGCGACACAGAGGAGAAAAATAAGAGACGCAGACCAGGGAGCTGAGGTGGCGCAAGAAATTGAGCACCGGTTCCCGGTGCCGCCTAAAGAGAAGACAAGCAGACACAGAAGAACACACAGAGAGCAGACAGTGAGTGCAAAACAACAGGGGAGGGAGGAGAAATAAATAAAAATAAATCTTTAAAAAGAAAAAGTAAGCTTCCCTCTTGAGTAAATTAATGTATTACATCATCATTAAAAAATAAGACATGTCATCAAGTTTACAGATGCAAATAAACTAAATTTAGGCTGTTGAGAAGAAAAGGAAATTTAAACAAGAAATTTAATAGAGAACAACAGCACCAGAAACTAGTATCAGGAATGGACAGGCAAATGAGGCATATTTTTAAGGAAACAAAAGTAAAGACCATCTTTATTTTCAAGGAATGTGAGACAGGAAAGGAAAACTAGTTAGCTAAACTAAGACCTGTCAAGACCATTGGTATAAATAGGAAGAATATTAAAAATAGATTTCAGATATGGAGGAAAAATATGAAGAAATAGGAAAAGACCTCTTAGCAGGTGTAGAAATTTAAACATATTAAGGAAAAACAGGACAAAGTTAACATGGCAACTTTATTAGATAAGAAGAGCTGACTTAAATGACACCAAATGGCAGTGAATGTTCTCTACCTATAAGAACAGCAACAGATAATACACAATTGGTGTGTGATGAAAAACAAAGCCAGATTAGAGGGAACTTGTCAATGATGATTTCTAAAATGTACTTTTATTGAAACTTAAAAGTTTTAGTGACTTGCATTCTAGGATACTAAAATAATTAGTTCAAATCACTCTGGGGCCATTAACTATATTTGTGAAATCTTGGAGAACTGGAGAGCAAAAAAGGTTTAAGAATGATCTCAGAAACTGACATATATTTAACTTTTAATACTGGTTAAGCAGTAAAAGAAATAAAATCATGCCCAAATATAGTATATAATTGCTGCAAGGTAAATCGGATACCCAAAATAAAGAGTAAATCTTTTAAAACTAATCTCCTGACAGTGCAGTAGGTCTGACAGACAGCTATCTATTGTTAAGTTTTAAATTTAATTTCACATGATAGTCATTATAAAAAAAAAAGAAAATATGGTCTGGATCACACAAGTTTGGTGCATTCAGAATTGGCCTTTCTCAAAGGAGGATTCTAGGAGAAAATAAAACCTAATGTTCTAAGATAACCATTAGGTCAAGTCTGGTGAATTAACTTCTCTTCTACGCATCTAGAATGGCATTAGTTATGTACCTTCTTTGAGAGAATTTAGGATAAAGTCCCTCAAATAATTTTCTGAATTGTTTTCAAATAAGGAACCCAGCTGAGGAAGGCTGGCAAAGGCACGTAAAAGGATTTGAGTTTATTTAGGAAGAAGGGAAGACAATGGTGGCATTATAACAGTCTTCAAATATAAAGATTCTTACATAAAGATTGCTAAATAACTAGATAATTTCCACTCTAAAAAGAAAACAAGAAATAAGCATAAACCATAGCAGGAAACTATAAATTAGAGAACACTGACAGTGAAGATTATTAATCATTTACTATGTACTGTATGATAACAAATATGGAATTACCATCTTTAGAAGCTTTCAAAACATAAAAAAACCACAGGTTCTTAATTTTTAGAGTTAGCTTACATTCAATTTTTCTAGAAGATGGCATTTATCATCTTATAACATTACTCTTGCTATAAAGCAAATTTTTTCTTAAAGGGGCAGATGATAAATATTTTAAGCTTACAGGCCATATGATCTCTGTTGCAACTACTGCATCTCTGCTGTTTAGTGCAAAAGTAGCTATTCACAGTTCATAAATGAATGGGAGCCGCACAGCAAATGGACACAGCGAGCACAAGCAGCAAGGGGGGGATAAATAAATAAATAAAATAAATTAAAAAAAAAAAAAAAATGAATGGGAGTGCCTGTGTACCAATAAAACATTATTTACAGGGGAGTGGGTATAGCTCAGTGGTTGATTGCCTGCTTCCCACGTATGAGGCCCAGGGTTCAATCCCCGGTACCTCCTCAAAAACAAAGAAAAACAACATAATTTACAAAAGATGGTAGCCTCGGCTGCAGTTTGACAACCCTTGCTATAGTGATTGCTATAGTGGGTTTGACAGTGATAGTTTTGGGGACTGGGACTCAAATTATTTTGCATGCACATTAGACAGCACAGTTAATTTGATACTATATTTTAACCAATGCGAAATAATAATTCAAGATAAAAAAATAACCTTTGATAAGAAAATTAGGATTTCAACAGAATCTGAATATAAAGAATTAATGTAGACTTTATGACTGTCTCTGGTATGAAAAAACTTTAATTTTCAGGTGAAATCAATGTTAAACCCAAACAGTTTCATAAGCTTAGGCATATTTCATGCAATCTAAGAGTTCAGATTGCTGTTAGACCAATCCAATAGAAAATTTAAGACCTCCCTCTGTACACCTCCCACCAAATTTCCTGTGAATTACAATAACAAGAAATACCTTAAGAGGCTTGAAGGCAGAAGAATAAGGCAGGGTAGCAGCACAACCCACTTGATTCAACCCCGATAGTGACTAAATTTCAAAAGAGAAAGAAAAAAAACAGAAGGCAGCATTTATGTAAGCAAAATGTCAGTCTGGCAGAGCTGGTCAATAAAATTAGGAAAGGAAAGGCCATTGACAAACTTTCAAATGGTTTACTAAGATGATAGGGCAAAAAGAGAATATTTGGGGGTAAAATCCATAATTTATGAAACAGTTTTTTCCACCTGTATAATTCAAAATATTCTCAATACCTCTCCACACTAATTAAGAAATGAGAAGCATGATTTATGAAAAACAATTTTCTACCATTTATGTAGATATAAAACTGAGAACATCATAATCTTTAGCAAAAATAGCCTTAGAAATTGAGTCCTGTGCTATTCCTATGACAGGGGAGAGAAAAATCCAGTCTAAGAGCTAATTTTAACTGAGCAGAACTGCCATGAATATTTTTTCAATATTAATCCAAATTAGATTTGTTACAATTCAATTTAATGGCTTTGCAATGAGAAGATAGGATATGAGGATTGTACATCACACTTTAAGGATGAACCAGCATTTCATTTCTGTCTCTGTGAAAGTCCAAATGACCTATAAGAGGAGATGGTGGAATTTCTCTTTCCTTGAGTCCTTTACCCTCTCATCAACCAATACAACTAAATATTCTCAGAAAGTGTTACTACTAGTACACTTCCACTGACAGAAAGCTATCCATGTACTGAACACATATGTTTTTGCAATTTGTCATACCAATAAGAATTCTGAGAATAAGGGTAAGTTAGAGAGATTGCATGTTAGAACCTACTGTATAGAAGTTTAAAAAATTTTTTTATTTTTGGTTTTTATTTTTCTACTTTACTTTTTTTTTTCTTTCTTACTGTATAGAATTTTTTAATTTTTCAATTTTTTAAATTTTTACCAGGAGGTCCCAGGGATCGAACCCAGGTCCCTCCATATGGAGACAGACGCCCAAACATTTGAGCCACATCAGTCCCCCTGTATAGAATTTTGATTACAGATAAGTGCTGTTCATAACACGACAATTTTTTAATTTGGTGGAGAATGGAAATCAGAGAAGATAGAACTTTCACAAAGGGTATGTAGTAGGACAAGATTTTACCTATTAAAACAAACAAACAAACATACTTAAAGATATTGAAGCCCTCATAAGTTAAATAATTAAAAAAATTTAAATTGGGGAGCAGATGTAGCTCAGTGGTTGAGTGCCTGCTTCCCATGTATGAGGTCCCAGGTTCAATCCCCAGTGCCTCCTTAAAATAAATAAATAAATAAATAAATATTAAACTAAGATCAGAGATTTCTCTATCATGGGATAAATGAACAAGAATACAAGTGGGTATTTTAAAAGAGGCATTTATAAAATAAATACAGCTAGATTTTTAATTTGTATTGAAAGATAGCAGTGTCTCTTTTTCCTTGATGAAAAAGCATGTAATATATAACGTGTGACAGTCAGAAAAACTATTGCAATGTAAGCTACCTAAAGGCAGAAAAGCAAGTAGAGAAATAAATGTACCAAAGAACAAGACTATTATAGCAGTAATACACTGTATAGCTTTACCTATTTATAGATTTCTTGGGCTTCCTCTTAAGCAAATGTACTGGTATTACTGTCAATCCCAAACACATAAAAAAAGATGTGTGGGAGCCCTGTATGATGTTACGCATGTTTGTTTTGTAAGATCACGATGTTTACTGAACACTTATAGTTTATGTATGTTCATGTATGAATGATATACTTTAATAAATTGTTAAAAAAAAAAAAAAAAAGACCCAAAGCCATTATGTTGGCAAAGAGGAAGAAAAGGAGTAGAGGGAACAGGAAGTGAAATGAGCCTAGATAACTCTTACAAAACAGGTGGAATAGAGATGAAAGCAACAGGAGGTTGAAGGGTGGCCCTAAGATGATGTCAGTGAAATAAATGTCATTCATACTTATTGCAAATCCTATTTTCAAGGTCTTAAAATAAAATTCAGCATTTACTTTGCGATATCATCAGATCTTTCCATCACAAACCAATTTAATGAGCAATTACTAGATGCATAACATTAATGTGTTCATTCAAGAAATATTTATTGAGCACCTAATTTATCCCAGGAACTACAGTAGGGACTGAGTATACAAAGGTAAACAACAGATAATATTGCTTTGACCATGACTACTCTAGTAGTCTAATAAGGGAGAGATGTAAAACAATAAACACCAAAGTAAAAATACTGTGAAGGAAAAAAAATGACAGTAGAGAGAAATTTGATTGTAAGGAGGTTAAAGAAAGGCCATTTTAAAGATGTGACATTTAAGCTAATACCTGGCAGGTGAGTAGGAATTAACCAATGAATATATTGAGGGAGGGAAAGGAATTCCATGCAGAGGGAACAGCATTTGGAAAGGACTTGTCATACATGTAGAGCTGAAAACATGTTGCTATAAAGGGAGCCCAGAAATGAGACTAGAGAGGCAGGCAATAGCCAGAACATGCAGGAGATTGTGGGTCATGTTAAGAAGTTTGGACTTTATTCTAAGGGCACTACGAAGCCCATGAAGTGCAGTTTTGGGCAGATCAGAGGTACGGTTAATAATAAGACTTTTTCCTAACACTGTGTTGGGCATTATTTGGAATACAAAGAAATATGAAAACATGGTCCTTGCTTTTAAATGTCATCTAATTTAGAAGATCAGAATTCTATACTTATACCTAAAATACAGGAATATGTGTGAGTTTTTTGTTGTTGTTGTTTTGCTAACCGGGGCCGGGGATTGAACCCCAGACCTCATATGTGGAAAGCTGGCGCTCAACTACTTGAGCCACATCTACTCCCAGGAATATTTGTTTTTTGCTTTTTTTTAAAAAGTTTATTTTGTAAATTTAATAATTGGATACAAAAACAGTATTTAAAAAGGAAAAACAGAATTGAATAAAAACACATTTCTCAATTAAATGTACTAGATACATATTAAATTTTTTAAAAATTATACGTTATACAATATTCATATTGCGTTCATAGTAACGCACTCATACAGTATTTGTTCTTTTGTGTCTGGCTTGCTTCACTCAACATGTCCTCCAGGTTCACCCATGTTGTCATATACCTTACAACTTCATTTCTTTTTACAGCTGCATAATATTCCATTGTATGAATACACCACAGTTTGTTTATCCATTAATCGGGTAATGGAAAATTGTTTCAAACTTTTGGCAATCATGAATAATACCGCTATGAACATTGGTGTGCAGATGTCTTTTCGTGTCACTGCTCTCAGTTCTTCTGGGTATATATGCAGTAATGGTATTGCAGGGTCACGTGACAAGACTATATTCAACTTTCTTAGGAAATGCCAATCAGTCATCCACAGTAGCTGTACCATTCTGTATTCCCACCAACAGGGAATAAATGTTCCTATCTCTCCAATCCTCTCCAACACTTGTAGCTCTCTGTCTTTTTAACAATGTCCATTCTGATAGGTGTGAAATGATATCTTGTTGTAGTTTTGATTTGCATTTCCCTAATCATTAGTGATGCTGAGCATTTTTTCATGTTTTTTTGCCATTTGTATTTCTTCTTTGGAGAAATGTCTATTCAAGTCTTTCACCCATTTTTTAATTGGGTCGTTTGTCTTTTTATTGTTGAGTTGTAACATCTCTTTATATATCCTGGATATTAAACCCTTATCAGATATGTGATTTCCAAATATTTTTTCCCATTGAATTGGCTACCTTTTCACCCTTCTGACGAAGTCCTCTGAGGTGCAAAAGTGTTTAATTTTGAGGCGGTCCCATTTATCTATTTTTTCTTTTGTTGCACGTGCTTTGGCTCTAAGGTCCAAGAAACCACCACCTACTACAAGGTCTTGAAGATGTTTCCCTATATTTTCTTCTAGTAGTTTTATGGTCCTGGCTTTCATATTTAGATCTTTGATCCATTTTGATTTCATTCTTGTATACGGGGTGAGATAGGGGTCCTCTTTCATTCTTTTGGTTATAGATATCCAGTTCTCCCAACACCATTTGTTGAAGAGACTGTATTTTCCCATTAGCATGGGCTTGGTAGGTTTGTCAAAAACCAGTTGACTGTAGAGGTGAGGGTTTATTTCTGGGTTCTCAATTCTATTCCACTGATTGATGCGTCTATCTTTATGCCAGTACCATGCTGTTTTGACCACTGTAGCTTTGTAATATGTTTCAAGGTCAGGCAGTGAAATTCCTTCCATGTTGCTCTTCTTTTTCAGAATGCTTTTAGCTATTCGGGTGCACTTACCTTTCCAGATGAATTTGGTAATTGCCTTCTCTAATTCTGCAAAGTAAGCTGTTAGGATTTTGATTGATATTGCATTGAAGCTGTAAATCAGTTTGGGCAAGATTGACATCTTCACGATATTTATTCTTCCAAACCATGAACACGGAATGTCTTTCCATTTGTTTAGGTCATTTAAAATTTCTTTTAGCATTGTTTGGTAGTTTTCTGCATATAGGTCATGTACTTCTTTGGTTAAATTAACTACTAGTTATTTGAATCTTTTTGTTGCTTTTGAAAAATGGAATTTTTCCCGATTTCCTCCTCAGGTTGTTCAGTACTAGAGTACAAAAACATTACTGATTTTTGTGTGTTGATCTTGTATCCTGCCACTTTGCTGAACTCATTTATTAGTTCAAGTAGCTTTGTAGTGGATACTTCAGGATTTTCTAAGTACAGGATCATGTCATCTGCAAACAGTGAGAATTTTATTTCCTCTTTTCCTATTTTGACGCCTTTAATTTTTTTTTTCTTGTCTAACTGCCCTAGCTAGAACTTCTAGTACAATGTTGAATAACAATGGTGACAGTGGGCATCCTTGTCTTGTTCCTGATCTTAGAGGGAAAGCTTTCAACATTTCCCCATTGAGTATGATGTTGGCTGTAGGTTTTTCATATATGTCTTTTACCATATTGAGGAATTTTCCTTTTACTACTATCTTTTGAAGTGTTTTTATCAAAAAAGGATGTTGGATTTTGTCGAATGCCTTTTCGGCATCAATTGAGATGATCATGTGGTTTTTTTCTTTCAATTTGTTAATGTGGTGTATTACATTGATTGATTTTCTTATGTTGAACCAGCCTTGCATACCAGGAATAAATCCCACATGGTTGTGATGTGTAAGTCTTTTGATATGCTGTTGGATTTGATTTGCAAGTATTTTGTTAGAATTTTTGCATCTTTGTTCATTAGAGTGATTGGTCTGTAATTTTCTTTTCTTGTAGAATCTTTATCTGGCTTTGGTATTAGGGTGATGTTGGCTTCATAAAATGTGTTGGGTAATTCCCTCCTCTTCAATTTTTTGGAAGAGTTTAATGGTGTTAATTCTTTTTGAAATGCTTGGTAGAATTCACCTGTGAAGGCATCTGGTCCTGGACTTCTCTTTGCTGGGAGATTTTTGATGACGGATTCCATCTCCTTAATTGTGATTGGTTTGTTAAGTTCTTGTATTTCTTGTAGTGTCAGTGTAGGTTGGTTGTGCGTTTCTAGAAAAATTTGTCCATTTCATCTAGGTTGTCTAGTTTGTTGGCATATAGTTTCTCATAATATCTTCTCATGATTCTTTTTATTCCTGTGGGGTCATTTATAACTTCCCCCCTTTCATTTCTGATTGTATTTATTTGCATCTTCTTTCTTTTTTTCTTTGTTAGTCTAGCGAGGGGTTTGTCAATTTTATTGATCTTCTCAAAGAACCAGCTTTTGGTTTTGTTGATTTTCTCTATTGTTTTTCTGTTCTCATTTTCATTTATTTCTGCTCTAATCTTTATTATTTTTTTCTTTCTGCTTGCTTTGGGATTGGTTTGCTGTTCTTTTTCTAGTTTCTCTAGTTGTTCAGTTAAATCTTTGAGTTTAGCTCTTTCTTGTTTTTTAACATAGGCATTGAGGGCTATAAATTTCCCTCTCTAGACTGCCTTCGCTGTATCCCATAAGCTTTTTTCTTTTTCTAAAGATTTATTTATTTACTTTTTATCCATTTTTACCCCCACCCCACCCCCCGCATTTTTGCTCTTTTTGTGTCCATTCACTGGGCATTTCTCCACGTCTGTTTCCCACCTTCTCTTCTCATCCCTCTCCTCCTGTCTTCACTGGGATTCGATCCTGGGAACCTCCGATGTGGGAGAGAGGCGTCCTACTGCCTGTGCCACCTCAACTCTTGGTTTTTCGGTGCGTCTTGTCCTGGCTCTCTCTTGTGTCACTCTCCTGTTACGTCATCATTTTGCTGCATGGCTCGGCGGGGCCTGGGGGGCTCACCCGCTTGCGGGGCCTGGCAGCCCACGCACCTTCTATATTTTTACCAGGAGGTCCCGGGAATTGAACCCAGGCCCCTCCATATGGGAGACGGATGCCCAACCATTTGAGCCACATCCGCGCCACTCCCCCCCCCCGCATAAGTTTTGATACGTTGTGTTCTCGTTTTCATTTGTCTCAATATATTTACTGATTTCACTTGCAATTTCTTCTTTGACCCACCGAATATTTAGGAGTGGGTTGTTCAGTCTCCACACATTTGCGAATTTACTTTTTCCCTGTCTATTTTTGATTTCTAGTTTCATTCCATTATGATCTGAGAAGGTGCTTTGTATAATTTCAATCATTTTATATTTATTGAGAGCTGTATTGTGACCTAACATGTGGTCTATCCTGGAGAAAGATCCATGGGCACTTTAGAAGAATGTATAACCCACTGAGTTTGGATGCAGTGTTCTGTATATGTCTGTTAGGTCTAACTTGTTTATCATATTGTTCAAGTTCTCTGTTTCCTTGTTGATCTTGTCTAGTTGTTTTATCTACTGATGTGAGTGGGGTGTTGAAGTCTGCAACGATTATCGTAGAAATGTCTATTTCTCCCTTCAGTTTTGCCAGAGTTTGTCTCATATATTTTGGGGCACCCTGGTTAGGTGCGTAGATATTTATGACTGTTATATCTTCCTGGTGGATCGTCCCTTTTATTAACATATAATGGCCTTCTGTATCTCTTATAACTTTTTTGCATTTAAAGTCTGTTTTATCTGATATTAGTACAGCTACCCCTGCTCTTTTCTGTTACTATTCACGTGAAGTATCTTTTTCCAACCTTTCAATTTCAGCTGGTTTGTATCCCTGGGTCTAAGGTGAGTTTCTTGTAAGCAGCATTTGGATGGCTCATGTTTTTTAATCCACTCTATCAACCTGTATCTTTTAATTGGGGAGTTTAATCCATTCACATTCAATGATATTACTGTAAATGTACTATTTACTTCCTCCATTTTATTCTTTGGTTTTCATATGTCACCTTGTTTTTGTCTGTTTTTTTTTACTCTTTTGGTTATCCTTTCTGCTATTCTTTCTTCTATACTCTCCTCCAAGCCTCTCTCTCCTGTCTTTTTCTTTCAGGTTCTAAGGCTTCTTTTAATATTTCCTGCAAAGGTAGATTCTTTTTCGCAAACTCTCTTAGTTTCTGTTTGCTTGTGAATATTTTATGCTCTTCTTCATATCTGAAGGACAGTTTTTTTGGATAAAGAATTCTTGGCTGGCAGTTTTTCTCTTTCAGTTTCCTAATTGTATCATACCACTGTCTTCTCGCCTCCATGGTTTCTGAAGAGAAATCTGCACTAAGTCTTACTGGATGTCCCTTGTACGTGATCGTTTGCTCCTCTCTTGCTGCTCTGAGAATTTTCTCTTTATCTTTGACATTTGACATTCTGAGTAGTATGTGTCTTGGCGTAGGTCTATTTGGATTTATTATGCCTGGAGTACAGTGTGCTTCTTGGACATGTAAGTTCATTTCTTTCGTGAGAGTTGGGAAATTTTCAGCTATTATTTCCTCAAATCCTCTTTCTGCCCCTTTTCCCTTCTTTTCTCCTTCTGGAACTCCCATGACACGTATGTTGTTGTGTTTTGTGTTGTCATTCAACTCTCTGAGCCCCTGCTCAATTTTTTCCATTCTTTTCTCTCTCTGTTCTTTTCTCTCTTCAATTTTAGCTGCTCTGTCTTTGGTATCACTTATTCTTTCTTCTATCATTTCAAGTCTGCTGTTGTATGCCTCAAATGTGTTTTTGACCTCGCCTATTG
>JAQZBX010033469.1:0-12066 GCA_029593785.1 Cabassous unicinctus | reverse complement strand
ATAAAATTGGTACACAACAATAAAACATGTGGCTCATGTGTCATGCTCCCACGAGCAACGATGTCACTCACACCAAGAACCACTGGCTTGGTGTGCAGAGCGATTTCGTTCCTATTTCATATCACTCAATTGAGTCTTCTGTAGAAAAGCTTTTAACAACCACATCTGGTCTTTAATAAATCACTGCACTTTGTCTTCCTGCCAAAACTCCTCCTTTATCTAACTTACATCTTCATGATGAGATAGGAAATCACGCATTATGGTGGTGACAAACAATTGTAATTATGTCATTAGTAGCCATTTAGTCTACAAAGGTGCTCAAAAAGGAAATATAATGCACAATAAGAAATATAGGATAATACATTGATCACAGTTCTAATCCACTTTTACTTCATGAGTATAAAAAGCTGGCATAATTCTTGGGCACAGCAGGCAGTAATGGCATGCCACTTTATGAACTATGCAGTTATTTTATTCCCCTATCTACTTAAAAATAAAAAAGCATTTAATAGCTTGATTTAGACATAAAATTATTTGTGATGCCTCACTGATTATAATATTTATTTTTCAACTTTCCATAGAAGTGACTTTTTGCATTAGGAAAGAAACTTGAGTTATTTGGGCTTAGAAAATTTAACAACCGTGTATGTGTGTGTGGACATACACATATATAAATGTGCGTGTGTGTATGCAGGTGTGAATATATATGTACATATGTACACACACACACATTTGTATATTCCTAAAGGAATCGAATAAATTCACAATGCAATACATTCTCTAAGGATCCCAAAGTAAAGGAATAAAAAAACCCTCCAAAACTACAAAATAGAGATTTAAGAAAATGTATCATTTATCATGTATCCTCCATCCACCCACTATGTAGTTTAGAAATAAAGCAGGTTCAGCAGGCTTCAAAATAAGTAACTACTTGGGTGTTTACTAAATCCCTAACACCCTATCCATTTTGCCAAGGTAAATAAAAATCAATACCCAGCAGAGACCATAGCTCTAATAGCCACCCAGACTGAAACACTAGTGAAAACTGGGGGAAAGTGAAGGGGGGAACCTTTGATAAGCTACCACCTACTGAGATGGAACGTGATGAAATTTTCCTCTCTGACCACATCTCAACCTTTGAAATGCATACTCCTAAAATATCTAAGGAAAATGAATCAGAAGGCAATGTGGTCAAATTTTAACAAGAGTGAAATTATTTTGTATATACCTTCAGTCACCCACTTCAACCTCTGCACTGCTCATTTTACTGTGAAATTCCTAAATGAGCTGAACTTTCCATGGAGTCATCTTCTAATTTCTCCATTTGTTAATTCAATAAATACAAAGCAAATGCCTACTATGTTCTATATTGATCAGTTAGTCTGAAGACAATTAAATGCTAACACAGACAAAAAGCAGACATTTGAGATGCTGCTGCCAACTCTAATTTATCTGTTAACAATTATGATCATTATTTTCAGGTATATTAGCTTTTTTGTTGTTGTTTTAATAATAGGCCTTCATTTTTCACCGTGCACTTGACAGCTGTTGTTTTGTTATCTTAGGAGGATTTGAGGCTGAAATCTTGTATTTTACTTTATTGGCAAGTAAATGAAATACCATGCCTCTGTGGTCAATTTGGAGATAAATCTTGCAATATCATTACCTAGCAGATTCAAACTGGGGCTGGAATGAAGGCAATGAAAACACTTATTTCAAAATTTCAATCAACTTAATCTAAAGCCCAGGTGGCTAGTTGGATTGGCTGTTGGTAAAGCACAAATCTTTTCTGTTTAGTTAATTTATGTACAATCATTGCATCATATTTAGTTTTATCCAAACACAAAACCTCAGAGCTTTAAAAGATGCTAGGAAAGTAAAAGAAACAAAATTTTTTTCAGAAGTTTTGATTAAAAAAAAAAAAAAACATATCCATGAGAAACACTCATGCTGCGGTAAACACAGAAACCACCCATCCCCCCATTTTCAATAAGTTGGGGGAAGAATTAGAAAGTGATCACTACCAGCCAAAAAAAATCCAGAAAGTACAACCATAGTAATAAACAGAGGCTTCAGGAGAGCACATGAGGGCAAGGAAGTCTAAATTTCATGAAAAAAACAGAAGAGCCTTCAACTTAATTTTCTAAAGATGAGACTTTTAGTACTGGAGGCCCCCCTACTCCATTTAAAAACTATAAAACCTAGAATTTTATTTTTTTCTAAGAAAAGCTTATCTGGCACTCACATGCTTCTCTAATTACATATGAAAGAAACTGCACTGGCATCGACATTATCTTTATTTATCAACTCCCCTGCCCAACGCCCCCTGGGGACCAGCAGTTCAAAAGTTCAAAAAGGTTTCTGAAAATAAACCAAGATAGAAAACAGGCACCGATTCCTATTTGGAACTTACATTCTCATGCCTTCTAGCATTCTCTCCATGATGGATCAGGAGGAATGATAAAAGATAGCGAGTGAGCCAGCTGCCAGGGGAACGCACCAGTTGGTGTAGACAGCATTTCTCATACTGCCTGAAAAATTCATCTTGTCCACCCAAGCCACCAAGCCTACGCTTGGGACAGGTCTACACATCACCTAGCGGGATGAGAAGGAGCAGCTGGAAGCCTCATTCACTCAGAAACTTTCTACCTTTTTTTTTTCTTTTTATCTTTCAGTTATTCTTTATTCCATTTTTGTTTGCTGTTGCTTTGAATATTCCTCTCTGTCAGCCTTTTGAAACTGAATGGCTGAGAGAGCACATAAAAAGTCTGTGTCCAGGATAACCTCAGCCAGCCATCTCTAAATATACCCATTCTCTTGCTAGATTAACTGGGTGACGTGTTCCTTCTCTAAGCCTTGTTACAACCCACTGAAGACAGTGCTCTTGCTAGTCAGTGATCACAGTGGAATGGCTCTCTTCAAATGGCTGAAACGAAAGGACACGACGAATTTGAATCCACCTGTTATAAGGTACTGGTGACCTAAGCACACCATGACCTTCATCTTGAGGGCAACAAAACAAGCCAGTCGCAACAGCTATGCTGCAGATAGAGCTGTCCTCTTCCACCTCCTCCCCAGACTAAAGGCTCCCCGAAGGAAGGAACTAACTACACCTGAACAGCGTCCTCCACACTGCGTGGTGGCAGTCTCTGTACAGAGGAGCCACAGACCCTGGTAAGAGCAATTAGTGATCTTAGGAGTCCTACTCTAGGATATTTAAAGAGACACATATGCACATCAAAGATCCTTAATTCAGTAAAAATAAAATTATAAATATCCGTTACAGGGGAATGGAGAAGCACATGGTCAAACAACAGAATACAGTGTAGATTTTTCTAACAGGGTAACACTAGATCTCGACATAGTAACACGTACCTTTCCCAAAAGCAAAGTTAAATAAAAGAAGCATGAAGTAGTTAGAATACAACAGAGTTTGATACTAAACTTGTCAACTAAATCCAGATTCTCAAAAAGGTGACCTGTTTAGTAAATGTATAAACATGGGATGGAATGCAGTACCCCAAAGTCCTGATGGAATTTACTTTTGAGGAATGGGAAGAGGAAAAATTTTAAAGAACCTTAGCTATAGTTCTAGATGGCTAAATCTGGATGGTTTTAGATGGCTAAATACATCTAGAAGCAAATAGGACAAAATGCTAACAACTGTTCGTTCAGGGTGGAGGGAATACAGGTGACAACTAATCTTTGTGTTTTCCTCTAACTTTTACATGTCTTGAGCCCTGCCAGTTTATTTCAGGGGGTGGTTTGAAAATCACTCCATCAATTAGGTTGCCTTTTTACACACATTGCCCTCATTTAGGTAGGTTGACATCTTAAAAGTTTTTATACACAAAGCCAAATTAGTCTCTCAGAAGAGTAAGTTTACATATGTTTTTGGTAGAAATAGGATAACCCAAATTGCCTGGAAATGGGAATAACTAAGTTGGACCTCTTGAATGCACACACGTGGTCTCATCACACGTGGTCTGTGCATACTTCCCGGGCTGAGGAAATGATCACAAGCTGTTCTTCTCAGTTCCTGTCCGGACAAGGAATGTGAGCTCCTGGTAGAACAAAAAGCTTACCTGAACCTCCAAACTGAAGACAGAGCTTTGACAGAGCTGATGGCTGCTAATACCAAACAAAAGAAGGCAACACAAAAATGAGGTAAAACAGAAGAAATCAACATCTGGACCAGGATTAGAGAAGGATTACTGATGTGATGGACATACGTCCTACCTTTCCAAGAAAGAGTTCATTCTCACAGTGAGAAAGGTGACGGGCCCCAGGAATCACAGAACTGCAAAGGTGCAACGCTGCCCAGAAAAACTGATGCTAATTAAAGAAAAGGATATTAATAAGGCAATTCAATTCAATTTTATTCTTTGTTTTCCATAAACTAACACCAATGACAACAAAAGATGGTATATTTCTACAACAAATGAGTCTTATGGCAATGACCTACAGATAATTCCCTTAAAAGGACGGGTGGGTGGAGGAGAGGCTGTCTCCCAGGCTGTGGGTTATTTCTTTTGGAAACAGGACTTGCTTCTATTATTGTTAACTTGTTTCCCAAGAATCACAGGGTCAAAGCGCAGGTTTTCTTAGTGACACCTGACCAGGTTTCTAAAAATGTTGTACAAAGGCCATTAAAGTACAAAAAGGAAACATAATTGTTGACTTTAAATATGCAGGCAAAAGTCATGGTAAATAACAATAATTTGCTTGGAATATTGTTCCATATGGCATTTCACAGAAATCCAGCATACAATTTTCGAGAAAGTGCAGGCAAATTAATTGTATACTTTCACCTTTTCTTCTCAACTCACATATGAGAAGAATAACATTTTACCCCACGCAGAGAAGCCCCATACACCACATACAGTTTTGAAAAGAACCTAATCAATAGTATCAACTGAACCTGAGATTAGATTAAACGGCAGACAGAGGCAAACAGCCCATAACTGCTAAGAATCATCACTCCCAGGGATTTCAACGTCCTTTTCCCTGACGGTGGGCAACAGGGCAAAGCGGTTTATCGTGCAGACCCCCAGCCCGAGTGCTGACACGGGTAATGGTTTGTGAAATACTTCCAAAGGTGCCTTGTGAGCGTGTAGCCGCCAACTCGCACAGTCTAGAACATTTGCCTTAGCCTATGTAGAGATGTCTCCAGGGGCAAGGGGCAAGGTGCAAGAGGCCAAGGGCGAGCAGGCATGGCCCCAAACTCGAAGTGTTCGCTCACCAGGGGATCTATATGCTCTGTGTACCCCAATCATCATCCTAAGAACAGTAAAAGCAGGAGGTACAGTTTATCGAGCAATTGCCATGTGAGACACACGTGGCCTCTCACATTTCAGGATCACACAACCCATGTGGAAGATCACAGTATCCCCATTTTACAGAGGGGGAAACTGAGGATAAGAGAGTAACTTGTCCACACACCTAGCTGGCAAGGGGCAGATGATGGATATGAAGCCAGATGCTGGATTGAAGTGAAAGCTTATGCCCTACACCAGTGCTCCACAACCCTGGCTGTACACTGGAATTGCTTGGGGAGCTTATAAAATTCCAGTGTCTAGCCCCCCACCCCCATTCCCAACCCCAGATTAAATCAGAATTTCTAGAGGCAGGGCCCCAGGAATCAGTAGTTTTTAAACACTTCATGGGAAGCGGGTGTGGCTCAATGGATAGAGCTCCCGTTTACCATATGGGAGGCCCTGGGTTCGCTTCCTGGGGCCTCCTTGTGAGGGCAGGCCGGCCGGCCCGCACGGCGCTGTAGGCTGATGCAGCAAGACCTCACAGCAGGAAGCAGGTGTGACTCAATCGATAGAGCCCCCATTTACCATGCGGGAGGCCCCGGGTTCGCTTCCCATGGCCTCCTTGTGAGGGCAGGCCGGCCCGCGCGGCACAGTGGGCTGATGCAGCAGAACCTCACAGCAAGGGGGAGATAGGCAGACACGGAAGAAACACACAGCGAATGTAAAACACAAGCAGCAAGTGGGGGATAAATAAATAAATAAATAAATAAATAAATAAATAAATCTTTAAAAAAAATAAATAAAAAATAAATAAACACTTCAGGTGACTCCAACACGCAGCCATGTTTGAGAACCGTTCTAGTCACTGTACATCAGGTATATCGTCCTTCCCTGCTGTGTCAGGTTCCTAATGATGCTATCACCAATTACCACCAACGCAGTAGCTTAAAACAACACACAGTTCTTGTGTTATAGTTCCAGATGTCCTAAATCCAAAACAGAACCCACTGGACTAAAATCAAGGTGTCGGCAGGGCTGTGTTCCTTCCAGAGGCTCTAGGAGAGAATCCCCTTCCTTATCTTCTCCAGTGTCTAGAGGCCAGGGTCACGGGCAAAGTGACACGTTGTGAAGGTGACAGGAAGGCTGAGATCTCCTGCTTGCTTTAGTCTTACAGGGAGTATTCTGACTTTGCATCTTAGGTACCAAGTACAGTGCTTGGAACACAGAAGGGGCCCAATAGATAGTTGCAGAAGGAAGGAAAGGCTTTTGCATTTCTCCCGCCACAACATTTTTCCAGCAGATATACTCTCTTTTCAGTAAGGGAGGGGATAAGCAGCGTTATTTCTAATTGGACACTCACAGGAGGCATTTCTGCTCAATTCTAAATGCAGCAACTCCACTCTGCTCTCACATTAGGAACTGCAGTCCATGTTACCCAGTCCACCCAGCACACAGAGCCTGCATCCAATTTTACAAGAGCTTGGAAAGAGTATGTCCTCCAACGTGGATTTTCTTTGCTAGTGACCACCACAATAATGAATTACTTTCAGGAGGGTGTTTTTTACTGGATTTGTGCACAGGGTTATTTTTCTGAGTAGGGAGAGAGGAGGGGACACTTATTAAAAAAAAGTTTCTAATCCTTAAAAAGACTAAAATAGTTCCATCCTTTCATAACCTGTCATCACGCATGTTCCTCTAAAATTAAACACATATGGCTCAAGCCAGAGTTACATTATGTACCATATTATGTAATTATCTTTTCAATTTATTACTCCTCAAAATAGAAAAAGATTAGCCCATGTTTCTTAAGTCTGAGTAAACATATGGCCTGAGGATTGTAAATGACATCCTACTTTAAAAGAAGTTCCAAGACTAAACAACATGCAATACTCCATTCGGAAAGGCCATATGCGGTATCAGGGTTGTGGGTTCCAGTAGAGCTGGGCGTGTGTGTGTACACATATATGTGTGTGTGTGTGTGTATCCACATATACACACACATATATACATGCATCTTTTTCCTTTTGGGCCATGTCTTTGATGCTGTGAAATCTTCCCATTGGTGGATCATAAACAGCACAAAAATTGTGACCCAAAAAAAAAAAAAAAAATCTCCATTTCAGCATTTCCTTAGCGCACTCAAGAACTGTTTAATCCGTAAGGAAAAGGTCCCCAGTTGTCCGGGTGTTCGTACAAGAATTACCTGCCTCTCTACAATTCAGGAGCTTTGTGCCCGCTTCCCCAGCAGCCTGTACATCCCATTCTTCCTGTTGCCCAGTGATTTAAGACCTCCTTTGAGACTCTCTGCATGATCGCTGTCCTTCTCTTCCTCGTAGGAAAGGGAGCAGTCAGGCGGGCATCCTCGCCCCTGCCAACGACTGTCTTCCCGGCAGCTGCATTAAACGCTATTACAGAGGCTCCCAGCAGTGTACGGCGTAGTTAAGGGTCTGACAACGTCCCTATTAACAAAACCTTTCTTCAGGGGGGTCTGCAACTTGAAGACTTTTAATTTGTAAGAGGCAGACATTTTTGCATAGGGCTGCCAAGCATAAAGGAGGTACTTCAGAGATAATTCAAACTCAGGGTCAGTTTAATTGTTTATTTTGCGTTGAGGAATATCAGAAATGAAATGCAGTGAGGGGGTTTCTGATGCCTCTAAGCTCTGCTTAACTAGAAAAGATGGGTTAAAAAAAAATTTTTTTTAATATAAATAATCCAGCAAGTTGAAAACCATCTAATCAGGCTCACACAAAGCCGTTACCATGCACACGTTCATGAGGTGTTTAAATATACATTGAGCTATGACTGTCCAGCAGGGAATCGTGGGTTTCAGAAGACTTTTCCTCAAAATACTGTAATTCCCAATGGTCAACATCAGCAATGCACACTGGTGTTGCAAATCATATTTTAGGACTACACCATCCACTAACATTTCATTGACTAATGCAGAACTTTTTAGATGAGACAGTAAAACAGTTCGACGAAGTTTTGCTCTACCATGATGCAATAGTTACTAATCTTCAGGTCATAAAGGCAATCCTTGGGAACTCTAAGTTGGTAACTGGAGCTCTGTAAAGGTGGCGGCACCGTATTCTCAGCCCATCATCATAACCACTCCACAAGCGAGTGCACGCAACCTGGTTTCCAATCCCCAGGATGAGCATATCATCCACTAAAAATAAACCACTCAGTTGGCTACAAAAAGATTCATCCTGGAGGCAGAATCACTAGACAGATTTTTTGGGCTACATTCCATGTTTACTCAATCTTTAGGACCAGAAATGCCATGTTTAGATTATTTGGCACCTCATTATTAAATACAGATTGACACTGACATTCTCCAGAGAAATTTGTAATAGTCCAACAAGGAAGGAACATGTAAGTTTACGATGAATGATTGGGTTTTTCTTTCTGATGAACAGGCTCTCACCACAGGGCCTTTGCACTTGTTGTTCTTGCTGGAAGTCTCTTCCCTCAACTATCTTTATAGCTCCCTCAGGTCTCACTGTTCTTTTCTTCCTTAATATTTCTAATGCAAATAGCACACCCACCATAAACTCTTTCCATTTCCTTACCCTGATTTATTTTCTCCATATGACTTACCACTACAAGACACATCATATATCTGTTTGATTTCCATCTCCCCTACAAAGATATAAATGCCATGAGATTGAGGTGTGGTTTTGTCCACTATTACATTTCTAATGTGTGAAACAGTACCTGGAATGTAACTGTAACTCAATAAATAAGCAAATGAATGAATGAATGAATGAACATGCAGGCCAACACCAAGAGCCTTTGTGTCCTCTTCAGCAGACACAATGCTGGAAGTATGTTAATCTGTGTACATTTACAATTTTTTTTTTTTTTTTTAATCGGCTCCCCTGAGTTGGCTCCCATGTCTGCTGGTTTGTTTTTGCTCATTGTCTGCTCATTTTTTTTTTCTCTTGTTGTCTGCTTGCTGTTTGTTTGTTTTCTTTAGGAGGCACCGGGAACTGAACCGGGACCTCCCATGTGGGAGGTGGGTGCTCAATTGCTTGAGCCACATCTACTCCCCCTCTCACCTATCTTTGGAATGAAGGGAGAGCTCACTCTGAGTTACTTCCCTTAAAAGAAAGAGACCTCAGGCTATTCTGAAGCAAACTGTGTGAAAAATTAAAACAAAGATATCTTCAATTAAAAGCAAGATATCCCAGTAGTTCAGTGTTTTAGCTCTGGGGCCAGACAGCCTGGGTTCAAGTCTCAGCATCTCTACTTGAAAGCGGCATGACCCTGGTAGTTTATTTAACCTCTCTAACCCTCAGCTCCCCCTTAGCTGTAAAGTATGGACAACAGAATTAACCCTCAGTGTTTGGAGGAAGACACAATAAGGTACTTAAAATAAGCACAGTGCCTGACACACAATAATGCCACTACTAAATTGTACTTGTGAGTTATCTTCCATTTGCAAAAATCAAACGATTAAGAGACTGGAAAGAAGATTTTGTGATACTGCTGATCTTCTGAGATTTTTTTTACCCACTTAATGTCCCACAATTTTTTTAAAATGTAAGAGGTTTGTTTCCATATGTGAGATATTTATAGCATTTATAAATTTCAGATGGACTATTTTTTTTTCTATTTTTTTTCTACCCAAAGAAATTGTGATGTCATTCACCAAAAGATACATTCTTGTGTATTTAAAATTGCCCACACACATCTAATCAACTTCTCATGTGTACCTCCAAAGGAACTATGAAACAAATGTGACACATTGCTGTGATACTTTTTTTTTTTATTTCCTCAAACATAGATTTTGTGCTTCTGATGTCTTTAGGAATGTGCCATGGAAGAATCATGACCTCAACCTGCAAACACTTTGTTCCATGACAACTTACCCTTCTCAAATTTGAAATATGCATATTTTTGTCCTTTGCATAAAATGTCTTTTTCCCAGAATGGACATTTTTATTATGGCTTTTCTTAAGAATGGCTAGTATCTGTCTGTTTTCTCATCTACTGTTCGTGTTGAAAACCTACTGGAGATATGCTGATCCTTATCACATGTGGCTTCTTATGCAAAGCAGACAATACCAACAGATGAGCCGTTTACTTGGAGATGTAGGATTATTAGGTCTTGCTTTAGGGGCTCCAGTGTTAGGTGGGTATGAAGATGTAATAGAATTAATATACTGACTGAGGGGTACAACATGATGTAAGATGATTTTAAAATTCACATATATTATGTATTTGTGGTTACATTTTGACATAATACAATATAAATGATTTATACAAATTTGCAACTCCTTGCTCCATTTATTTATTTTTTGGGCATTTGCTCCAATTCCACATCCAGAGTAGACAAACCTGTTCTGGAGTTACACTAGAGGTTGAATGGTCTTTCGACCAGATTTCTCCAACCTCTCGATGCTGCAGGTGGCAGGCAAAGCGTCTTACAGAGAATGACCTGTAAGAAACAGCGGCCTCAGTTAATGTCCTTCTCCAGTGTGGCAGGGCAAAAAAGAACCAGCTTTTGAGTGAGGGACATCTTGGTTCCAATAATACCTCTGCCATTTACAGTGTGACCCTGGACAAGTCACTTAATCTCTGTGGCCCTCAATTTCCTAATCAACAATATGGGGAGAGAGATCACAATATCTATCCCACTGGACTGAGAGGTAGATACATCAAGTGAGAAAACATACATCAGAATGCCCAACACTGTGGCTGATACATAAAGCCCCAAATTCTCAAAAAGGGGAGGGTACTATAGGAAGTAGAAGTGCCGCCAAACAGAGCAATCACTACCTTGCCCTAATGCCACCCGCCTCCTCTTGCCATCTTTGAAATGGCCTCTATTTTCTGGACAAATGGCTTTTCCCCTGCTTAGCAATCTATTCAAAATCCTTTGGAATGTCACCCAGAGGGGCAGGTGGCATGGGGCTGGGGAACTGGATGCATCTATCCTTAGTCTTGGCACCTGGGCCTGTTTAGGAAAGTTATTTAATGGCTCTGAGTCTGAGATGCCTTGCCTGGAACTCCATGAGAGTTGAAATAACTATCTTCCAACTACCTTTTGCAAAAACATCACGGGGTTTACGGGGCAGGGTGAAGTTTTTAGGAATGAAGTGCCCGTTGCATTCAGAGGCACACCCTGAACCATGCTTTTCCTGGATGCTTTTGATGATCTGGCTCTGCAACAGAGATAAAAACCACATGGCCCTCTCCTCAAAGTGGACTGGACCAAGGGACCAAGTGTAAAGCAAAAGACAACCACCTACATGCCACCAGAGAGCCCGGCTACCCCCTGGAGGAAACTCTCAACAAGAGGGATGTGCCATTCTGAATACTTCAAAATAACACAACCAGATTCCTTCTTTGGGTAAGAAGAAATGAAAGACACAGAAAGAGAGGACGGATCGTTCACACGGAGGTTGTGGTCCCAAGCGAGACTGAGCGCCTCCCTTCACGTCTCAGGAACCCCACCGTGCTCTGCTCCCCACCTCCCCTCCACCTCCTGCCTGGGCACCTGCACACCATTACAGCAAGCCACAGTGTACATAAATTAAAAAAAAAAATAGGCAAGGGAGAATAAACACATTTTGGGTTAAATATGTTTGTCTAATTAAAAATATTGTCCTGCTTAATATAGGCAAACCGGCTGGAGAATTAATGTGCCACCTGTCCACATATTTAGTGAGAGAAGAGTAAAAAGTAAAAGTAGGAATTTCAAAAGGTGCTTTGTCTCCTGATGTATAGGGACAACTGTCCAAATTCATACATAGGCCTCCATTCCTTTGAAAACACAATGGAGATGGAGGAAGAGAGG
>JAQZBX010033468.1:0-25382 GCA_029593785.1 Cabassous unicinctus | reverse complement strand
ACCAGATTTTGTCTAGGTTCTTGACTGTGCTGCAGAAATGAATTTCAAGAGCATGTTGGGTTAGTTAGGCCAGTAATTTATTTAGGTAGGTAGGGAGGAGAAATGGGAGAAAATAACAGATCATGGGTCCCAGAGAGAGGAAGGGGCTGAAGAATGATAAAGAGCCTCCCCTCCCCTCCCATTGAATATTTAGACTAGGTTGGGGAGAGAATTGACATCTTCACATTATAAACCATGGATCCTTCTGATCCATGTACATGGTATCTCTCTCCATTTATTTAGGTCTTCTTTAATTTTTCTCAACAATATTATACATTTTCACGGTTCAGGTATTGCATTATTTTGTTAACTTTATCCCTAAGTATTTCAGAAATTTGATGTTGTTATAAATGACATTAAAATTTTTTTATTTCCAATTTGTTTTTAATAATACATGCAATTGATTTTTATGTATTGATCTTGTAAACTGTGATCTTACTAAGCTCATTTATTAGTTCTGGTCTCATTTCTGAAGATTCCTCAGGATTTTCTACATGGGTGATCATCTCCATTGTGAATAAAGACAATTTTACTTCTTATTCACCCTGTATCTTTTTTTTTTTAAGACTCATTTCATTTATTTCTCCCACCCCCTCATTGTTTGCACTTGCTGTCTTTGTTCATCTTCCTTGTTTTCTTTAGGAGGCACCAGGAACTGAACACGGGACCGCCAATGTGGGAGGGAGGTACCTTATAACTTGAGCCACATCCATTACCTGCTTTTTGTTGCATCTCTCATTTTTGTGTCTCCTGTTGTATTATCTTGCTGCATTAGCCTGCCACACCTGCCCATTGCATCAGCTCGTTGTCTTGCTTGCCTTCTTTAGGAGGCACCAGAAACCTCTGCTTCCTGCTTTGTAATGTCTCTCATTATGTTTTTTTTCCTTCTTGTGTCTCTTTGTTGCACCATCTTGTTGTGTCAGCTTGCCACACCTGCCTGTCATGCCAGCTCACTGTCTTCTTTAGGAGGCACTGGGAACTGATTCACAGATCTCCAATGTGGTAGGCTAGAGCTCAGTCATTTGAGCCACATCTGCTCCCCCAGCCTGTATCCTTTTTATTTCCTTTTCTTGCCAAATTTCATGGAAAGGACCTCTAGTACAAAGTGGTGAGATTGCATCTCCTTCCCAATCTTAGAGGTAAACATTTGGATTTTCAGCATTATGATTACATTTGGCATAAGTTTTTCATAAATACCTTTTATTCAGTTGAGAAGGTCCCTGCTATTCATAGTTTTCTGGGAGTTATTATCATGACAGAATTTTGTCAAATGCTTTATCTGTATCTACTGAGATGATCATTTGTATTTTCTTTTTTTTTAAACAGCTTTCTTGAGATATAATTTATATCCCATAAAGTCCACTAATCTTAATGTACAATTCAACAGTTTTTAGTATATTTACAGAGTTATACAGTCATCACCACAATCTAATTTTAGAATATTTCCATCACCCCACAAAGAAACCTCTTCCCCATTTACAGTCATCAGCAGAAGAAATCTACTCTCTCTATAGGTTTCTGTTTTCAGGATATTTCATATAAATGAAATAATACAATATCTGTTCTTTTGTGTCTGGATTCTTTAAATGAGCATAATGTTCTTGAGGTTTATCTGTGTTGTAGCATGCATCAATATTTTATTCATTTTTATTGCTGAAGAGCACTCCATAGTGCTGCCATGAACATTCATACGCAAGTCCTGTCTGGACATATGTTTTCATTTTCCCCGGATATATTCTGAGGAATGGATTTTCTTGTTATATAGTACTTCTAAGTTAACATTTTAAGAAACTGCCAAACTTTTCTAAAGTGATTGTACCATTCTATAATCTTATCAGCAGTGTATAAGAATTCCGATCTCTCTACATCCTCACCAACAGTTATTTTCTTATTGATTATAGCCATTCTTGTGGTATGAAATGGTATCTCGTGGTGATTTTGGTTTACATTTGACACATTTTTTTAGTCAGTTAATATGGTGAATTGTGTTGATTGATTTTCAAGTGTTAAAACCATTTCTTATTTGGGATTTGTACCTTTAGTTATAATTATCTTTTTTATATATTGTAGAATTTGACCTGCTAAAATTTTAGTAAAGATTTTTGTATTTATCTTCATGAGGGTTATTAGTCTGTAATTTTCATTTCCTGTCATTGATATTGGTATCAGGGTAAGGCTAGCCTCATAAAATTTGAAGTGCTCCTTTCTCTTCTATAATCTTGAAGTATTTATTTAGAATTGATATTTCTTCTTTTTAAACTTTGATAGAATTCATCACTGAAAACAGCTGAGACTAGACTTTTCTTTGTGGAAAGGTGTTTAGCTACAAACTCAATGTATATTATGTGTATAAGGATATATAAAATAACTATTTCCTACAATCTCAATTTATTTATGTATATAGGGATATATAAGGTACCTATTTCTTCTTGAATGAGTTTTATGAGATTTTCTCTTTTTTGAGGAACCAGGGCCAGGGCTTGAACCCAGGATCTCATGTGGTAAGCATGCACTCAACCACCAAGCCACATTGGTGCCCCTGAGTTGGTTGTTTCACTTGTCTACTTGTTGTCTGCTTTTGTTCTTTTTTTAGGTGGCTGTACATGTGTTGTTCTGTACACATGGCTGTACATGTGTACATGTGTAGATTTATCTCTTGACTCTCATTTCTATTCCATTGGTCTATATGTCTATCCTTATGCCTGCACTACAGTGTTTTAATTACTGTGGCTTTATACTAAATTTTGACATCATGAAGTGTAAGTCCTCCAACATTGTTCTTCTTTTGGCTCTTTGGGGCCTCTTGCAATTCCATGTGAATTTGAGGATGAGCTTTTCCATTTCTGTAAAAAAGGCTGGAATTTTGATAGAGATTGCATTGAATTTGTAGATCACTTTAGTTAGAGTTGAATTTTAACTATATTAGTCTTTCCATCCATGAATACAGGATGCTTTTTTATTTATTTAGGTCTTCTTTTCATTTCTTTCAGCAATGTTTTATAGTTTTCAGTGTCAAAGTTTTTTCCCACCTTGTTTAAATTTATGCCTAGGTGTTTTATTCCTTTAAATGCTATTGTAAATGCAGTTGTTGCTTTTTTTTTTTTTTTTTTCCATTTCCTTTTCAGATTGCTCATTACTGGTGTATAGAAAACCAATGACTTTTGTATGTTTATCTTGTACCCTGCAACTTTACTGAATTTGTTTATTAGTTCTAGTAGCTTTCTTGTGAATTCTTTGGGTGTTTATCTATATAGTATCAAGTCATCTGCAAATAGGAATCATTTAACTTCTTCCTTTCCAATTTGGCAGCATTTTATTTCTTTCTCTTGCTTTATTGCTCTAGCTAAAACTTCTAGTACAATGTTGAGTAACATCCTTCTTTTTTCCTGATCTTAGAGGGATAGCATTCTGTCTTTCACCATTGAGTATGATATTTGCTAAGGGTTTTTCATAGATACCCCTTATCATGTTGAGAAAGTTCCCTTCTATTCCTAGTTTTCTGGGTGTTTTTCTCATGACAGGATGTTGGATTTTTGTCATGTACCTTTCCTGAATCAATTGAGATGATTATGTGGGTTTTTCCCCATTTCTTCTGTTAATGTGATGTATTACATTGATTGATTTTCTTATGTTGAACCATCCTCGCATTCTTGGAATAAATCCCATTGGTCATGGTGTATACTCCTTTTAATATTCTGTTGGATTCATTTTGCCAGTATTTTGTTGAGGAGTTTTGTAACTATATTCAATACAGATATTGGTCTGTAATTTTCTTTTCTTGTGCTCTCCTTATCTTGTTTTATTAGAGAAAAAATTGCTTCAAAGAATGAGGTAGCAAGTAATACCTCTTCTATTATTTAGAAGAGTTTGAGAATGATTGGTGTTAAATTTTCTTTAGGGGAGTGGATGTAGCTCAGTGGCTGAGCACCTGCCTCCCACTTATGAGATCCGGGTTCAATCCCCCGTACCTCCTAAAAAAATTATTTTTTCTTTAAATGTTTGGTAGAATTCAGAAGTGAAACCATTTGGTCCTGAACATTTCTTTGTTTGGAGATTTTTGATTACCGATTCAATTTACTTGTTATGGGTCTGTTGAGATTTTCTATTTCTTCTTACATCAGAATAGGTAAATTATATGCTTCCGAGAATTTGTCCATTTCATCTAGGTTTTCTAATTGTTGGCAAATAATTGTTCATAGCAACCTCTTATAACCCTTTTCACTTTTGTAAGGTTGATCATAATGTCCCCACTTTCATCCCTTATTTTAGTTATTTGTGCCCTTTCTTTTTCTTTGTCAGTCTGGCTAAAGCTTGATTGATTTTACTAATCCTTTATTTTAAAAAAAAACAACTTTTTGTTTTGTTAGTTTTCTCTATTTTTTTCTCTGTTCTTTAATTCATTTATCTCTGCTCTAAACTTTACCACTTCCTTCCTTCTACTAACTTTACATTTAGTTTGTTGTTCTTGTTCTAGTTTCTTTAGGTACGAAGTTAGGTTATTGATTTTTGATCTTTCTACTTTTTAAATTTTGACATTTAGAGCTCTAAATTTCCCTCTGAGCACTGCCTTCACTGTATCCCATAAGTTTTTTTTTTAAATTGATTAATTAATTGATTTACTTTTCCCCACCCCCTCATTGTTTTCACTTTGCTGTGTACAATGAGCACACAGGAAGTGCATACAGGACCTCTGATATGGAAGGGAAACACTTAATCACCTGAGCCACCTCCGTTCCTTGCTTTGTTGTGTCCCTCATTGTTTTTTCTTCTTGTGTCTTTTGTTGCGACATCTTGTTGTGTCAGCTTGCCATGCCTGCCCATCATGCCAGCTTACTGTCTTCTTTAGGAGGCACCAGCTGGAAAAAGCTGACTGAAAAACACATATTTACGGAACGCATGTATGTTTTACTAAATGAGAGCTCAGTAGGTGCAAATACATGCGTTCCGTAAATATGTGTTTTTCAATCAGCTTTTCCCAAATTATGCTACACAATGTAATAGGGTAATGTTGAGAAATGATGTGTTTCTATGTAAGAAGATCTGAGAAGAATATAATTTTGTGGAATTGCGCCACTGTTTTATTGACAGTGATCTGTTCTAGGCGTTCACCACAGCTTCTCTGTATCAGATACTATTCTAAGTGCTCACTCTCTAGCCCCCCACATGCATATGCACTCACATACATATATACATTTGCTTCTTAAACAATCCCTGTGAGGTAGTCACTACTATTATTATTTTCATTGCTCAGGAAAATGAGGTTTGGAGGGGTTAAATGTCCTTCCCAGGGTTACACAGCCTATAAGTAGGTAACAGATCTAGGATTAGAACACAGATGTCTGGACCCAGGGTTTGAATACTTAATAATGGTGTCTTCCTTTGCACTAAATTTGGGTCATTTGCCCATTCAAGTCCAAAATTATTTTGCAAATGAATCTGAGAAGAGCTGGGTTATTCTTTTTACCAAGAAAATAAGAACTTAAAATTTTCTTCTAATAGAGTTTTCTTTTTATTTATTATATCTGCACTTACTAATTCCTGACTCCTTTTCTTCTTCCCCTCAGATAATTTGAGTTATTTCTCTGTCAGTAATGTTTACTCCATTTTACAAGTAACATCAGTGTCTATAATTAAGGAATCATGAACTAAATTTTTAAAAATGAACAAGTAAAATAAATTTGTATCTATAACAATATTTGATGACTCTCACTAGACATATCTTAAAATACCATGTTTTTGCTTTTTGTTTTTCCTACAATATCATATCTAATTTTTCAGTATATTCTTCCAGATCCAAGTCAATTTAAATAAATTTTCATTGAAACTTGAAAAGCATTCTTCAATTGTTCTTTATTTATATTTTCCATCTTAATTCAACTTTGTAAAGGGAAATTTGTTACAAGTCTGATGTAAACTCATAAACTGGTGTTCATCCATAAAAACATGAAGGGAAAAATGAGAAGCATTATACTTTGAGTCATATGCTTAATGATTTGTTGGAAGTATAAAGGAGATGTTGTCCACAATGGAAGCTAAAAGTTGATTTCATTTCTACACATATTACTGGACAATAAAATCACAAAAAGTGTGTTGTAACTTTGTCCTGATTGTAATTAGTACTTCATTCCTAGTAATTTCAGAAATAGACTAGGAAATTTGATGTTTATTTTCAGTCTTAGTTTTATTAGGGTTTATATGTGTAAACAGTGCCATATGCTAAAAACTGAATTTGCATCCAGCCCACATTAAATTGTTCTTCCATAATTAAGCTTTAAGATAAAAATCTGTTGACAAACAAAAAGTTATATTTCATTTTTATTCTATAAGATTGAGTACTTTTTTTGTTTATAAAAGTGAGCTACACATATATTTTGCCAACCTCAAGACATGCTTTTCCAGGATAGGGTTGTACTTTTCTTTCAGGTACAGGTTTTAAACTTTTAAATGGTAATAACCCTTTCAAAAAAAAAAAAAAGAATCACAAACAATTAAAACATGTATTTATGCATTTGTCTACTACTATCCTCACCACCATACTTAATCCAAGCTTTTATAGATGCACCTGTGGTCGGAACCCTGGCTCCCACAAGGTTCCCCCAGACTACACTCTACAGATCATAATGTTCTTTCCACTCAAGTGAAACCTCCAAGTGAATGGAGTCCCAGGTGATGGACAAGGGGTCTCAGGAACTGAAAATGCCCAAAAGAAACTAGGAAAATGAGGTTTTATGTAAGGATATAAAAAGTTGCTTAATGGGTTGAAAGAAGAACGAGCTCCCTTTTTAGAGGCAACCACGCTCCTCAAGACAACAGGTGGATTGAAGACCATCCTAGGGCAACCTTAAAGCCAGGTAGGGACGTGCTGAAGACAGCAGGGCCACATGAAGGTAGGATCCCAAGACACTGGGTCACCACTCGACAGCTGAGACACTGGTATGGATAAACTCTCTCCTTTCTACTTCTAAAAACTTGCCACAGGGGCAGTGGAAAAGAGGACACTACTGCTGCAGCACTCATCTCTATTCCTTCCTCCTATCTTTCCTCACTGAGAACTGGCAGAAGCTAACCCTGAGAAGCTTGCTCTCCTTCATGGGCAAACCATGATCAAGAATCCAACTGCAGGGTTAATCAAGGGCACTGCCGCTCCCAACATCACCTTGCGAGGATTCCTTTCCTGGAGGTCCATCTCAGCAGTTTGAAGCATCACCAAATATTCCCAAAGCATTTATCAAAACAGAGAGAAAGAAAGTGCCAAGCTCAATCCCGGGTTCTTTCCCATGCTCTTTCCCCGGTTCGGCAACTGCAGAAACGCTACGAAAATGCTGGAGCCACAGACTGGAACAGCAAGACTACAGTGAGCTCCTGAAGGTGGGCGGAAGGCGTGACTTTCAGACAGGTCAGAGGGGAAAGAAAGGAGGAGTCGCGGAGGGTTGAGCTGAGGCTTGCAAAGCTTCATCTGGAAAGAACTGGCTGCGTGGGATAGCTAAATTCTTAGCTCCTCTAAAAAGAATCTGGAACGGAATGAGAAACACCAGAGATCTGATAACCGAGGGGTGCGGTGGTCCCATCCTCCCCGCAGCGGCGGCGGTGGCTCTGATACGTCCTAGGTCCCCATCCCGCGGTAGCAGGTATAACTGGAGAAGCCTGGGCATGGGCACTGGCGCTGATGCTTCTGGACCCGGGATCAGGTCTGCAAGGTAAGAAGCTGGAGGATGGGGGCAGCGGAGCCGACAGGACTGTAGGGGAGAGGGATTGACTTCTCCAGTAGTACATAGAGTGTCACTGTGCATCTTCACGGCTGCTTCTGATGTTTGGCCCTGACCTACAGCTAGCTGCCCTGTCCTCCTACAGCTGTCTTTGAAATGGTTACTTTACAGTCTGGTGCTCTTCATTTTTCCTTTGCGCACATGTGATTATTGCCTTTTTCTCTCTTGATCTAATATCCCAGAAGTCCTGAGTTTTTGTTATTATTGTATTTCCTGTGATAGCGGGCTCCTTAAGGCCTCTTAAATTTCCTATAAAAACTTTTGCTGGATCGTCTAGAGACCCTAGCAACAAGTGAATTCAAATTATAGGAAATGATTTCAGTTCCAAATTGCACGATTTTCCACTCCCAGAGGAAATTATTATTTGAGGAGTATTTTATCTCTAAGATAAATCAATAAATTAAGTTCTGTGTATGATATCTTTCATATATCTGTTAGAATCAGTTTTGCTACTATAAAAGATCTCCCTTGGGAGAATAGCCGACCACCAACTTCTTTTATTCAAAGAACACAGAGTTTAAAATATAGTCTTTATGGAGGAAATAAAACAAAACAGCATTCGTTAGCCCTTCTTACTTGCTGATGTGCTCATACTTATAGAACAGTAAATGAAAAGTGGCTTGATATTTAGTCTCCTATAGTTTTCATAACTAAAACTGTCCTGTGTACAATCATCTGCAGCTTGAAAAAAAAATATGTGCAACACATAACTGTTTAGGCTATGATTTTTGTCGTTTTATCATCTTGTTGACTTTAATCTGTTTCATTATGGCAAATTTTTCCATAAAAATGATGAGCAAGCACCTAAAAATGTAAAATTTTTAAAAGAACATTAAAACTCCATGTATTCGGTCATTTCCTGAAATAATACACCTTAACAAGGAATCATTATTCAGTACTTTCATTGTTTTTCTTACATATTTGCCAGGTATTTTTGAATAATTTTTTTAAGAAATACATGTTTATAGCAGATAGAATATGCATTTTTACACTGAAACAAAATATTTCCAGAGAAAATGACCAATATGTATAAAGGAGGATACTTCAATGTTTACTGAACATCACATCATCCTCTTTTTTTTTTTGCCTCATAAACTCTCACATTAAGGTAAACATTGCCCCTTTCCATTACAAATTTGATAAATTCTTTATTTTAAATAGAGTAGAGATAGAAAGGGAGGTGAGTGGAAAATATGTTTATTGGACATTTTCTTTTTTTTAAACTGCCTTATTGAGATGTAATTGAAATACCATACCCTTCACCATTTTAAATTGTACAATTTAATGGTTTGAGTATAATTAAAGATATGTGCAGCTATCACTACAGTCAATTTTAAAATATTTTCATCACTTAAAAAAGAAGCCTTATAGCTATCACTCCCCCATCTTTCTTATCTCCACAGCTGTAAGGGGCCACTAATCTACTTTCTGTTTCTATAGCTTTGCCCAATTCTGGAAATTTTATATAAATGAAATCACTTAATATGTGATCTTTTGTTATTGACTTTTTTCACTCAACATGTTTCCAAGGGTCATTTATGTCCTGGCATGTATCAGTACTTCATTTTTTTATGGATTAAAAATATTCATTTGTGTGAATATACCCCATTTTTACCCAATCATCAGTTGACAGACATAATAATTGTTTCCATCTTTTAACAATTATGTATAATGCTGCCATAAACATTTGTGGACATATGTGGATATATGTTTTCAATTATCTTTGTTTTATGCCAAAGTGTGGAACTGCTGGACCATATGGCAACTCTATGGTCAATCAGTTGAAGAACTGCCAGGCTGTTTTCCAATTTTACATTCCTATCAGCAGTGTATGAATGTTCTGATTTCTCTACATCCTCACCAGAACTTATTCTCTGACTTTTTTATTGTGATGATCCTAGTGGGTATGAACTGGTATCTCATTTTGATTTGCATTTCTCTGATAACTAATGATGTCAGGAATATTTTCATGTGTATTCTTGAAATAAGCATATTTCTTGACTTCCAAAACTACTCAATAGCTCTATATGTCTATATTTATGTCATTAACACAATGTCTTCATTACTGTTGCTTTTTAGTAAGTTATGAAATTGGGAAATATGAATCCCCCTACACTGTTCTTTTTACAAGATTCTTTTGGCTGTTATATGTCCCTTGCAATTCCATAGGATCTTTAAAATCAGCTTGTCAATTCCTAAAAAAAGTAATCTAGAATTCTATTGGGGATTGTCTTGAAATTGTAAGGCAATTTGGGGAGAATTGCCATCTTAACAATTTTAAAGGTTTCAATCTATGAACATGGGATACTTTGCATTTGTTTAGATCTTCCTCAATGTCTTTCCATAGTGTTTTGTACTTTTCAGAGTATAAGTTTTGATAAATGTATTCCTAAGTATTTTATTCTCTTTTATGTTAATGTAAATGGAATTATTTTCTTAATTTCATTTTATTCTTCAAGTGTATAAAAATTTGAATGGATAAACTATATGAGCCATCCACATACTGTCTACAAGAGATTTACCTTGGACTCAAGAATAAAAATAGGCTGAAAGTAAAAGGCTGGAAAAAGATATTTCACACAATCAGTAACCAAAAAAGAGCAAGGGTCCTTGCCCTATGTATTAGTCAGCTAAAGGGGTGCTAATGTGAAATACCAAAAATGGGTTGGTCTTTATAAAGGGTATTTATTTGGGGTAGAAGTCCACAGATACCAGGCCATAAAGTGTTAAGTTTCTTCTCTCACCAAAGTCCATTGCCATGTGTTGGAGCAAGACAGCTCCTGACATTTGCCATTGTTCAGGCTTCTTGAGTTCCTCTCTTCCGGGGAATATGTTTCTCTCTGGGCTTAGATCCTCTGGTTCCTCCACAAGGTCAGCTGTAGACTATCAGGTGAATGGCTCACTTCTCTTCTCCTGGAGCCTTCTCTCCAACATCAAAATTCCAACATCAAAACTGCTTCTCAAAAACTGCTGCAACTCTGTTCTTTGTGATGACTTTTATATTTTCTTCCCCCACCCACCAAGGGGTGGGGCTCAATGCCCTAGTGACATGGCCCAGTCAATGCACTAATCATAACTTAATCATGCCTAGATTAACAGATCAGTTTACAAGCATGATCCAATTATATTTTGGGAATTCATAATTACTTCAAATTGCCCAATGGCTACACCCTAATATTGGAAAAAAGAGGCTTTAAATGCAAAAATGTTACAAGAGATACAGAAGGCCATTATATATTAATAAAAGGGGCAATCCACCAAGAGAATAACAGTCATAAATATCTGTGCATTTAAGCAGGGTGTCCCAAAGTGCAAGAGGCAAACTCTGGCAAAACTGAACAGAGAAATAGACACCTCTACAATAATAGTTGGAGACTTCAGTATGTCACTCATATCAATAGACAAAAGAACTAGACAGAGGATCCAAATGGAAACACAAAATATGAACAATATGATAAATGGGGTAGACCTAACAGACATATACAGAAAAATGCACCACAAATAATCAGAATATACATTTTTGGCTAGTACTCATGGATCTTTCTCAAGGATAGAACACATATTGGGTCACAAAACAGGTCTCAGTAAATTTAGAAAGATTGGCATTATACAAAGCACCTTCTCTGATAAAAATGGAATGAAGCTGGTAAAATTTACAAGTATATGGAAGCTAAACAACACACTCAAAGAATCAGTGGGTCAAAGAAGAAATTGTAAAAAAAATTACTAAATATCTCAAGACAAATGAAAAGGAGAACACAATTATCAAAACTTATGAATACAGTGAACACAATGCAGAGAGGGAAATTTAGAGCCCTAAACACCTATATTAAAAAAGAAAAAAAGAGCTAAAATTCAAAGACCTAAATGAACACATGAAAGAGCTAGACAAAGAGCAGAAAACTAATAAAGCAAGAAGGAAAGAAATAAAAAAGACTAGAGAAGAAATAAATGAAATTGAGAACAACAACAAAATACATAGAATCAACAAAACCAAATGATGTTTTTCTGAGATCAATAAAATCAACAATCCTTGAGCTAAACTAGCAAATATGAAAGAGAGAAGATTCTAATAAATAAAATCAGGGATGAAAAAGGGATATTTACTATGATTCTACAGAAATAAAATGGTATGCCAACAATTTAGACAACCTATATGAAATGGACAATTCCTAGAATCACCTGAACAGCTTACCTTGACTCTCGAAGAAATACAAGACCTTAATAAGCAATCATAAGAGATTGAATCAATAATCTAAAATCTCCCAACAAAGAAAATTCTAGGACCAGATGGGTTCACTGGTGAATTCTACCACTTATTTCAAGAATTAATACCAATCCTGCTCACCCTCTTCCAAAAAATTGAAGAGGAAGGAAAATTACACAATTCATTTTATGAAACCAGCATCTCCTTAATAATTCACAAATACCAAATAATAGAAACCAAACGGGTGCCCATCAACCAATGAATGGATAAACTAATATGCTATATGCTTAAGATAGAATACTCCCCAAGTGTAAGAAGAAATGAATTTATGAACCATATGAAAACATGAATGAAACCTGAGGACATTATGTTGAGTGAAGTAAGCCAGAATCAAGAGGACAAATATTTTATTATTGTTCACTTTGTGTAGTGGATAAAAAATGGAATCACTCTTAGCGAAATCCCAGATAATAGACCAGCATTTGGGGAGTGAGATAGCCAGAAAAAGAATGAAGTCTCATTAAAAGACATAAACATGAAGAATCATTTGAAATGAATCACTTCTGAACTTGACTTTTGGTTTGGAGACTTTACCCAGTTTAATTTGGTAGCCATGCAGTCAGTCATGTGCTGAAAATGGTAAGGCTTGGATAGAAAGATTCTGGTCACGGATGAAGGACCATCTTCCCCATATAGTGTTGCTGGAGTTGGTTTCTGGGTTATTGGTTACATTATAAGAAAGAATTCAGAGACACACCACAATTATAGGATAGAAAAGAGTTTAATAAGGTACACACTTAGACATGAGTTCAGGTGTTCTCAAGATAGAGATGTGTGCCCTGTGTTCTCAGGTTCCATTTTCATGGGGCAACCCAGGGGTTTAGGATATGTGCAGACTGGCATATTTTAGACAAAGCAAGGGGAATTAATTGGGTGGTTTCTCTTAACAGTTGCTGTCCAGTGATGATAGTCCTCTGGCTGCTGTCCATGAGCTGTCCACTAGGTAGGTAGTGGTGTGGTGCCACTCCTATGGGTGTTTGGTGTGTTCTAAATTACCCACTTCATAACTGTGTTAGTCAGCAGGCTGATGCATGCCAGCAGGCTGTTGCCTCAGCTTGTGCAGGTCATCAGGCTATTGCCACTGCCTCTCTTATCAGGTGGTATTTGTGTGGTTATTTGGTTTTCTTCCCCTCTTCCTTATGTCCCTATTCTCTCTTGTCGACTATCCCCCCTGAGAAATTTGTACACTTTTAATCTTAAGGTGGAGTTGAAGGGTGAAAGTCATTCTTCTGTATCTGTTTCCTGCTGATTAGGGGTTTTAGTCCCTGCATGACAGGGTGTAAAACTCTTTTCTTATACTACTGGCACTAGGAGGAAGGCAACTTCCTTTGATGGTTGAGCATAAGTTTATTTTGGAATGCATTAATCCTGGAAGAGATAAATTGAGTTAGGACAAGATTGAATATAGGGTGTTTTGGACTGGTTTCTTCCATATGGAGATTTTGAGCAAGAAGATTAATTAAAAAAAGAGTTTTTAAGATTGTCATATTAGTAGGTAAACAAATTGTATCTACAAAGGGAAAAATAGTATAGTAGTTATAAGAATAGAGTGTATAAGTAGGAAGCAAGACCAACCAGTGGTTCCACAGGGTTCATGCTGGGAGGTGTTGTACTTAGCTTTTGCTTTTTGAAGAGATATTTCAAGTTGTCCAATGGCTGACATTCATACATCTCACTGGGTGCCTCTGTTACATTGGCACTTCCTTAGACAGTTGGTTTTACTTGGGGTTAATGTACCAACCTGGCTATCTCTTTAAAATTTTTAAATTATATTTTATTTTTAAAGACATTTTAGATTCTATATATGATACATCAAAACATAGGGGAATACTCACATACACCACACCCTCTCACTCCCACACTTTAGCAATTTTCATTAGTGTGGAACATTTGTTACAATTGATGAACACATATTGAAGCATTGATAATAACCATGGTCATTAGTTTACATTATAGTTCACAGTTTGCACTACATATTTTTATAGGCTTTGGCAAAATATAATGGCCTGTATCCATCATTGCGGTGTCATTCAGGAACATTTCAATGTCCCCAAAATGTACCATGTTACACTTATTCTTCCCTCTCTCTCTCTTCAGAACCTCTGGTGACCACTGCCTTTATATCAATGTTACAAGATCTTCCATTGGTAGAAAAATAAAAAGTCTATTGTTGCATTACCACCTTGTGTCTGTTCATTCCTCAGTCTTGAGGATTTTCAGATGACGATGCCCACTCTCTTTCTGACTAAGAGGGGACTTAGATTCCATAGGGCAGATCATTGGAAATGCTTTGCTTGCAGTTGTAGATGTGTTTTGGGATGGGCATTGTCTGTCATCATCATTTTTTTAGTAGTCCTGGCTGAGTATGATGAACTGGAGTGTAGGTGTTGCAACAATGCTGAGATTCAGGGCTCAACAAGCATATGAACAGACTGAAGATTTAAGTCCCTGGTACATATATTTAATGAGTGCAGTGCTAATTATAGGTTCATATAAAAGGGGCAGAAGAGCCATATATAGGGAAATTATAAATAAATCTAACTCTGTTACATTGGGGAACATATATTCCAAGGTAAGGACCATGGACAGGGTGTTAAATTCTTGAGATTGTCTGCCTTATAGTGTCTAGATGTCTCTAGAGCTCTTAGGAGCATGCCCACTTGAGGCACTGTTTACTGTGGCATTCATTGAGATCCTGTGGAGACCTGCATAACCATAACCTCTAGAATGACTTCCCAACTCACTTGAAATCTCTTAGCCATCAAACTCATTTGTATTTCATATTTCCCCCTTTTGATCAAGGTCTTTTTGCTAAATGTAGTGGTAGTCAGCTCTTAGTAATAATCCCTCTATGCCAGGGAAGCTCATCCCCAGGAATCATGTCCCATGCTGGGGGGAAGGTAGTGAGTTTATATGCTGTTTCACTTAGAAAAAGCCTACATTTGAGCAGCAAGCAGGCTTTTGGGAGTTAACTCTTAGGCAATATATAATATTAAGCTAAGTTTATATTTCACAAGAACAAGGTTCATAAGTATAACTATCAATGTCAAGTGTCTGATGTATTGGTCTGTCTTCCTTTGCTAGGCACTGCCCATATACTTTAGGGATTCTTCCTGCTCTATTAGAGAATGTAGCATCCCAGAATGGGAATTCAGTATTCTTTTGGTTATTGTGTAGGTCTCCATCCACTGATCTAACACCCCATGACAACTTGAAAATATTTATATCCCATAAAGGCATTCCCCAGGAGCACCCCTCCCTACACATGTTCCCATGACTGACACCCCACCCCACTGATCCTTGCCTGCCATAGTTGTGACCCTTCTGAAATCCAAAACCTCTCCCCCAAAAAGCCAAAAAATAAATGAATAAAAATAATAAAATAATATTTTTAAAAACATTAAATAGAAAAATACAAAATAAAAAATAAATTTAAAAAATAATAAATTTTAATTGTGTCTTTCATCACCATTAGATATGTTATCTTTTATGTACAGTGACAATTTCTTCTTTATGTTCCCTGAGTGTCTTATTTTTTATTTTCACTTTATTTTCAAAGAAGCTTTAGGTTACAGAAAAGTCACATAGAAAATATAAATGATTCCACCTTATTCCATCCCCACCCTTTCTCACTTTTCCCACTATTGATAACATCTCACATGAGTATGGTACATTTGTTGCAGCTGAACAAATATTGAAGCATTGTTACTAACCATGGTCAAGTGGTTTACATTATCATTTACATTTTGCACCATATACTTTTATAGGTGTTCACAAAATTTATAATGGTCTGTATTCATCATTGCAAGATCATGCAGAAGAATTCCCATGCCTAAAAATGTCATTTGTTCCATTTCTTCTATTCTTCCCTCTCCCCTCCCCCCTCAGGACCTGTGGTAACCACTAAGTTTCCATTTTTAAATAGTAAGGTTCATAGTTACATGTATTAATATTGAGGGTTTGGCATTTTTTTGTGTTTTCTTTTAATAGGCACTGCCTATGTTCTCGAGAGATTCTTGCCCCTCTAATTGAGAATGTAACAGGACTCCCCAGGATAGGAGTTTAAAATTTTTTAAATTTATTGTATGTGTCTCCACCCACTGAGATAACACACTATGACAAGACCAAAATTTTCATATTCCATAGAAGCATGCCACAAGTGTGCCCTTACCCACATATCTCCCATCCCTGACGCCATGCACCAATAACCCACCCTTATCATATTTGCCAAAAGAACATATCCACCATTGTTTTTTAACCACAGATCTAAAAATTCCTGGAGTTCACCTGTTCTTTCTTCTAGCCCTCCCCCCAGTTGGTTGGCAGCCCAGTCAAGGAATACATTGGATGAGCTCATTTGAAGCAAGAAGATTAACCTAGGGATACAAACATAAGTGTTTAGGGGGTACCCAGAGAGGGAGATCTTTTTTGGAAAGAAAAGTGACAGTTGAATTTTCTCCCATAGGTCCTACGACATGGACTGCCAATGGGCAAACTCCATGTTGGCAATACTATACATGTTGTCCCTCCATTGAAACAGACCTTAATGCCAATTGTGTCTGCTTAAGTTCTACTCACATTACTCTGGCAATTATTGCTCCCCTGGGTATATCCTTCACATAGCAAGCATACTGCAGAGACTCCAGTGTTCTACAAGCTTGGTGTATCATGCCCTCTGGCACTATGCAACTGATCCAGTCTGGAGACAATATGGAGACATTGCTGGCTGGTAGAGCCACCAGAGTTTGAAGCAGCAACATAGATCTTTTACTTCAGGGGCATAACCAGATGTGGCAGATACCTGTTTATTGTTTTAGGGGTTGTAGTGACTTTCCTAGCCAATAACTCAAATAAGGAGACACCATGCATGTTTCTGTGGGCCTGGATTAAATACTTAAGAGAGACTGACAACACTGAAGTTTATCCTCTTATTGTGTGGCCTATGGATATTTCCACTGCTATGGCACTATTTGCTGCTAGAGTTGAGAACAGGTCTTTCAATTTTGTATGATATAAACTAAGTCAGAATATTTTATAGGAATACCCAATGCCCTAGCCATGCATCACCCCATGGCAGCTACATAATGCCACTCTTTTCATGTGCCCACAAGGCTGCTGATTCTGCTGGAGTGGGGCAGACCATTCAGATATGTACCAGAGCATCTTCTTTTTGATTCCCAGGCAGGGAGGTAGTTTCTGTGATATATAACTTCTTTAAAACAATTAAAGTGTGACTAATAATATTGTACTGTTATCTAATATTATACAGAAAACATTGTTAAATTTTTAGGAGTTTTATACATTCTTTAAATATTTATATGTTCATCTTAACCATATAACTTTGATTAACAGAAGGTTAGACAATCCCTTTTAATTTTTGTTACACTTCTTAAACACTTTTCATTTAACTTATATCAAATGAACTATTTTATTACTTCGGTTTTACAAGGTCAAAAATTTTTTTGCAATAATTTGAAAATGAAAAGATACCTTCTAGGGTTTGACTTTGAGAAAACAAAGTGTTAAAAGTTGTTAGGTTTGCAGACTTGTTTTTTTCCACAACCAAGGATACAATAAAGTTATCATAAGTACAAGAAGCTATTTTGATAAAAGTCTTTCTGCTTGGTATACTGATTATTCAGGAGAAAATTTGTTAAAATTTTCTAATAAAGCAGATGAACTTTTAAAGATAATTTGTCACTTTAATGTAGAGAGAACCACCTTTTAGTTTTGCATCAATATACTATTTAAATCTAATCCTTTTAATATGTTATAGATTGATCCATCAAATCTTACCCAACTTTGACCATAAAAAGTAATTTTCTGTAAAACTTCTGTACTTTCTGTATTCATTCAGACTTTGTCTCACATTTTTCTCTGTCTCAATAACCACTTGTTTTATCTTAGAAAAAAATTCTGTTTTTCTTTATTAAAAGAAAAGACACATTCTATATAACTTACATACTTAAGTAACCAAAATGATTTTGGAAACTGTCTCCAAACCTCTTACAACTACAATTACCATTAAAATTAAACTAACCTGTCAGAATAATGACTTAATTTGATGATATGCAGATATAACTTTTGTTTTGAGTACCTAATAACATACAATATTGAACACTGATAGCTCATAGAGAATGGTTTTCAGAAATATCTGCTTTCTTTAGTTTACTATTTTATCAGTATTTTAGTGCAATATATTATGAAACATTTAGAAACACATTTCTGAAACAATTTTCTTTAGGCAAGTTGGCAGGGGAAGCTGGTTGCTATCAGGGCTAATCCATTGTTGATTTGCAGGCTTAGAAATCCCCTAGCATTTGTTGTCAATAAAATTCTAAAACTGTGAATAACTTTAAAAGCATAGTGACTGCCATATTTTAGCTTCAGAACTTTTAAGGATCTTTTCATTTTACTAAAATTTGACAATTGGATTATTAATTACTTTCAATTTAAGGCTGTAAAAATGTTTAAATTGGGGAATTTCAGTACATATTATATTTCTTCATTCCTAGCCTAGGAGATAAGAGTTTTAAGCTAAATGTGCATTTCCTTATTTTGTCACAACCAGCTCTTCCTTCATAGCTTTTGCAAGTAGAAGGAAGCCCTGGGGTCTGGGTAGGCCAAGGAGCATAGGAAAAACTTTTTTTCCCAATGGGCCCCCATATTAAAATTTTTAGATGATCTTCTTATCTTGTTTAGCATCTCTAATTTGGGTTCCAGGAATATTCATTTATGTAAAAGCACTTATTTAACTTCCAGCAATTTCAATAGAGCTCTTTTATGGATTTTTATTTGTTAATTTAATATTATCCTGAGGTGTGAAAGTATCCACTGAGCAAATAGGCAGACACAAATAGAGCGACTCAAAACATAAAACTCACTAACGTTCATTATAATTTTCTTTTCTTACAAGATAATTTTAAATTTAAAATATCATTATATTCAAAAGATCTCTTTGAATGCTATTTCTGATTAAATTTGCTTCCTCTGAGAAATGGGGAACAGACATTTCCATGGATTCAAATGGGGATGAATAGTTACTATTACAAAGGTTAATCCAGTCCTGAAATACCCTTAAGCAAGGGCAAACTCAAACTCAGTTCATAATTACCATCACAATAGCAAGCATTCAGGAGGCTGAGGCTTGATTTGAAGTAACCATAAACAAAGTTAAGTTTAATTTAGAGATACCATCATAATAGTAGGTCTAGGCTAAATCCCCCTGGCTATAGCAATTTCAGATATTATCCTTTTGCTGTATTATAATATAAAAGCATCTATGTAATGATCTTAACTCTTAGTTACAGTGTCTAGTGCATTTTTACTTAAAATCAACCTGGGCACTCTTGTTTATTAGCTAAACCATGAATACTATTTTATTAGTAACATTAATGTTCCTAAATTTTTCTGCTTTTCCAGCAGGTAAACTACTAATCCCATGGGATTTCTTTTATACATCAAATCCAATTGCAAGATAGTATTGAAACCTAAAGACTCAATTTTAGGTTACCTTTTGCTGTTATTCTATTTGTAACAGGTGAAACCCAAATCAGATTTATGAGTTCCTAGGCACAAGCAGATTAACAGAGTTGAAATAAGCACAGAATAGAAGAGAAAAATTTTACACACTTACTTAGCATAAAGAAGACCCAACTTTAGAATCACATTCATGAAGTGCCCAGTGGATCCTCTAGCTTTGTTCCTCCAGGAAAAGCAATGGGTGTCTGCTAGGCATAGAGCTGGGGGATTCAGGGAAGCCCTGCTCCTGATGAGACATGGATTGGGGCTGCATTCCTATTAGCTCCCTCTCACAATAGGTAAAATAGTGTGGATTCTTTTTTTTTTTTTTGCTGGAAAGATTGGAATGTTGCAAGGGTATTGGCAAGGAACTGGTTGGCCATTCTCCAGGAACTTTTAAATCATGGGTCACAGACCTTTAATAACTTCCTCCTTGAGGCAATACTGCTTATTCTTTTTTTCCAGTAATCCCTACATTCATATTTTTAAGTGGCTGTTCTATTTTGTTTAACTTTTTAAATTTGGGCTCCAGGAATATTCATTTACATATAAGCATTTATTTAAGTTTTAGCAATGACCAAAACCTTGATTTCCCATTCACTTCCCTTATCAGTCATGACCAACCAAGAGAGAGAGATCTGGAGTGGCAGGTCAGGAATGAGTAAGGGGGTCCTATGTTAATTAAGAAATTAACTACTTACCTGCCCTGTCAAGGTTCACCAGAAGTTTTTCCAGGATGATGGTTTGCAGCGTTAATGTCCTACTCTGGGGCAAGGCCCTGGTGGGTCCCAGTGTCAAGGCAGCTTGGGCCCAATGGCCTGGCTCTCCACACTTGAAGCCAGTTCCTGCTATGTGGAATGTGGATTTGGTTGGACCTGAGGTGACAGGGTGCTTTTGATGATTGCACATAGAAGGTCAGCCTATCCCCAAGCCTTTTGCCTGCCTCTCCTTACCTGCTTCCTCTCAGTGGTGTGGTCTCAGTTGCTGAAAACTGTGAAGGCTGTTTCTAAAAGGGAGTTATAATGGTTAGACTAATGTGTTATGTGAGACTCTTATAAAATCTCATACTATTTACAGATATCTCCTGTTGATTCTGTTTCCCTAAAGAACCCTGACACAATACAGCTTGGTACCAGGAGTGGTTCTTGAGGAACAGAATCTTAAACATGGGATATCTGAGGTGGTTCTGGGAGTTTTGCAATTGGCTTTCTACTCTAATTGGACTCAAGGGTACTAATGACGCCCTTTCCAATAACAAAGAGGCTCCTAACAATCCATGGCATGAGTTATCAATGGAGATACACAAAATATCATTACTGGATTCCTCCATTTCCACTCTTATAAGAAGCAAGGATCTAGGTGTGAGTGTTTTCAACACCTTAACAGACTTTTATGGAGTCCAAAGGTATAATGATGTTGCATGGCTCTTCCTGGGTATTCTGGATACAGTTACAAAAGAGATGAACTAAAGGCTTCAATTTGCAACTTAAAAGCCAAATGAATGATGTGAAAGTTTCTATGTGTGCTCTAAAAAAAAATCTTTTCTCCTGCAGTTACAGGCTTGAGATATCTGAGAACCAAACTCAGATTCTCATTTTATAAGTTACAGAGTTACAAAGGAAACTAAAATCTCAACCCTGCAAGTATCAGCAATTAAAATGAAGGCATTGATTGGAAAGGATTGGAACTCTGAGGATAGGGATGTAGACATATGGGATGATGATAATATTGCTATAGCCACTGCTGAGTGCCCAGGTTGCCAACAGCAGAGACTCACACTCACTCAGCCCCAGATATGGCACATTTCCCTGAAGTGATCAGCCTACTACCTGGTGTCAGACTGATTATATTCGACCACGTCCACTATGAAGGGGCAGTGATTTCCTTTAACCAGTATAGACATATACTATGGATATGGATTTGCATTTCCGACATACAATGCTTCTTCCAAAACTACCATCCATGGACTTATCAAATGTCTTATCAACTGCCATGGCATACCACACAGCATTGATTCAGATCAAAGAAACAATTTCACAGCTAATGATGTGTAGGAATGGGCATGTGATCATGGAATTCACTTGTCTTACCATGTTCCCCATCACCCTGAAGCAGCTGGATTGATAGAACAGTGGAATGGCCTTTTGAAGACTCAATTATAGCACCAACTAGGTGGCAATACCTTGCAGGGCTGGGTCAATGTTCTCCAGGAGGCTGTGTATACTCTAAATCAGCATCCACTCTATGGTGCTGTTTCTCCCATAACCAGGATTCATGGGTCCAAGAATCAAGGGGTTGAAATGGGAGTGGCACCGCTCACTATTACCCCTAGTGATCCACTAGGAAAATTTTTGTTTCCTGTCCCTGCTATCTTAAGCTCTGTTGGTGTACAGGTCTTAGTTTGAAAAAGGAGGAGTGCTTCCACCAGGGAACACAACAATGATTCCATTGAACTGGAAGTTAAGACAGCCACCTGGTCACTTTGGGCTCCTCTTGCATCTGAATCAACAGGCAAAGAAGGGAATTACTTTACTGGAATGGATGATTGATGCTGACTATCAAGGGGAAAGAGGACTGCATTTATACAATGAAGGTAAAGAAGAGTTGGCCTGGAATACAGGAGATCATCTAGTGTGTCTCTTAGTATTGCCATGTCCTGTGATTAAAGTCAATGAAAAATTACAACAACCTAATCCAAGCAGGACTAACAATGACCCAGAATCTTCAAGAATGAAAGTTTGGGTCACCCCAGCAGCCAAAGAACCACGGCCAGCTGAAGTGCTTGCTGACATTAATGGGAACATGGAATGGGTAGTGGAAGAAGGTAGTGATAAATGTGAACTTTGACCATGTAACCAATTACAGAAACAAGGACTGTAATAGGCATGAATCTTTCTTCCTTGTTTCATTATGAGTAAGATTGTACCTGTACACAAAACAAATTTCTTTGTTTTCTTCTGCAACATTTTCCATTTTCATATGGCAATTTGTATTAGTTTCATGTCAAAATATTTAAGGATGTCAAGTTTAAGAATGAATATTACCCAAGGACTTGCACCCTATTCTGTAGGGAATTAATGCATTTTCAGTTGTATGTAGAAAACTTGAACATTGTTAATTGGAAATATATATATGTATGCCTGTTATTGTTTTTACTTAGAGACTAAGTATGGTTTAAGGTAATGTGTATGGTTATTGAGTTGACAAGGGGTGGACTATGATGGTTAGACTAATGTGTCAACTCAGTCAGGTAATTGTGCCAAGTTGTTTAGTCAAGGAAGCATGGGGCTAATTGTAATACAAGGACATTTATGGGCTTTAGTCATCAGTGAGTTTACTGCATAGACGGTTGATCACATCTACATCAATCAGGGAGGTTGCCATCAGGAATGAGTGATGTTTTATCCAATGATTTGAATGCCTTAAAAGGGGTAGTGATTTCAGCATTCAGAGAGAATTCCCCAGCTCATCTTTGGACAGCCAAATGTCTCCCAGAAACTCATCAAGGACCTTCATTGGACTTTCATTGGAAACCCTGGTTTGCAGCCTGCCTGAGGAACCTGGACTTGAGCATCCCCATGGTCACATGAGAGATTAATAAAATCTCATACTATTTACAGATGTCTCCTATTGATTCTGTTTCCATAGAGAATCCTGACTAATACAGGAGTTAATGGAAGTTTAGGGACCCAGGAAAAGCTTTTGCAACTTCTTATCGATATCTGAGGCAGACTGGTTAATAAAGTGAGTTTCTAGGAGGATCTGTCTTTTTCTAGAATCAGGATCTTTTCCTTTGATTAATTTCCCTGAGCTTACATGTGACCACATGGTCTTTAGCATTTAGATCTAATAGTCCCCTCCTTTTCTCTTACACAGTTTTAACTGGAAATCAGAGTCCCATAGAAAGGCCACTCTTGGCCTTCCTCTAATTTTTAATTTTTCTATGTAGAACATAAGTAGGCTGGTTGCCCCAATTTCTGAGAAGGCATCCCTATAGGGAGTCTTCTAGAATGTTAGAAGCCATATCCATTATACTAGAGAGAAATTGAAAAAAGGCTTGTCAGCCAATCCAGCATTCCAGATCCTGGCCTGACTGTACATTTAGCCTCCAAACTAAAGCTGCCAAATGGCCTTGGCCTTTGGGAGACATTTGGAGTTACTGCCCAAACTGAAGCTACCAAGTTGCCCAGGTCTTTCAAGACATTTGCTGCTACTGCTCCACTGGAGTTTGTTGCGTGAAGTGTTATGAAAGTGGGTGGAAGTTGGTGGTTTTGCCTTTCCTGCCCAAGCTGCTTTCAGGTAATACAGTTCCTCAGTGTGAGCTGCAAGTTGCCCCCAGAAGCTACCAACTTGCTTAGGTCTTGGGAGATATTTGGAGCTTTGGCCAAAACCAAAGCTACCAAGTTTCCTAGGTCTTGGGAGATGTTTGGAATAACCACTCTGGTACCCAGCATCTCGAGAATACAGATTCCTTGGGTCTCGGTATGACTGGCTGCCTAGGTTTTGGAAGACTTCTGGACCCAGAATCCAGATCAAAGCTAACAAGTGGAATTTTTTCCCTAGCGGGAATGTAAGCTCCCTCAGCAGTTCTTCTCTCTTGAGGGTAAAAGTTTGATCATTGTCCAAATGCTAGAAATTGCAGGTTAAAGACCTGGCCCATAAGGGAGCACAAGTTTTCTATAGACTTTTTTTATCTTGGAGTGGCCTAAGATTGTTTTCATGACTTCCTGAGGGTGGTGAACAAAATTAAAAAGCAGTTTGGAATGAGAAGGATCTCTGGGACTTCTGTGCTACTGTGGGACTCCTAATTGACTTGAGGAATGTCCCCAATCAGGTTTCAAGGACAGTGTCATCCATCATCCAGAGTCTCCAGCATGGGCGCTGGGCCCATCAACTTTGAAGCAGGAGCTGGAGACCTGTGAGTAAACTGAGCATTTAAGGCTAGAGACCTGATTAGAATGGCAAAGAGAGAGAAAAGAAAGACACACATAAGCAGGCTTTGGTTAGAAGCCAAAAAATCTCACCACTCTTGGCTAGTGGAGGAGAAGGTTACTAGAGATTATCTCTTGGCTGGCTCTCCACTAATATGTTACTGGAGTTGGTTTCCAGGTTCTTGGTTATATTGTAAGAATTAATTCAGAGATGCACCACAGTTATAAGAAAATTATGAAAGAGTTTAATAAAGATAATGCATACACTCACAGATGAGTGTGAGTGTGCTCAAGGTAGAGATGCACTCACTTTATTCTGGGGGATCCCTTTTCTATGGGATACCCCAGGGGTATAGGGTCTGTGCTGATTGACATATTTGAAACAAAGTAGGGGAGATTTATTGGGTGATTTGACTTCTAAATTGCTGTCTGGTGGTTTCTGGCTGCTGTCCACAAGCTCTGCTGGAGTTTGCTGCATGAGATGTTGTGAAAGTGGGTGGGTGGTGGTTGTTTTGCCCTTTCTGCCAAGGCTGCTTTCAGATAAAACAGATCCTCAGTGTGTGCTACAAGTTGCCCTCAGATAATATGCTGGTGCAAGTCAGCAGGCTGATGCAAGTCAGCAGCTATTGCCTCAGCTTCTCATACCAGGTGGTATTTATGTGGCTTATTACATTTTCCACCTCTTCTCCTTAAGTTCCGATTCTGTCCCTCAATAAGAAGTGTGGGTTGAATGGAGACAATGGGGTTCCATGGATATCTATAAAACGTGAAGGCATTCCAAGTTCTACCTGATTTCCCCAGTTTTTACACTTGATATACGAGAGTGATTTCACTTGGTCTAACAAAAAAAAAAAAAAA